>JAGVSQ010006810.1:0-15934 GCA_022683975.1 Rhyacophila evoluta | reverse complement strand
TTGTTAATGTATTGAACTTATAATTTGTAATATTACAACATGTATAAAGTAAATAAATAAACAAATAATAAATGTTTAATAATATTTTTATATAGTATCACCGAGTATTTTTTCTTGAATAAAAACGTCTAATATATACTTCAATTTGATTGTCATAGTAAATAAATCTGTAGGTCATGGATGTTTACGACCGTGACCGTAGGTCGAATATTGTTTACGACATATAAAAGAAGTTAGTTTTACTTACGTCCCGTTAACAGTCAGTTTCATATTTAAGACTGGAAGTTGGACGAAATATTCACATATTGTATAGTAATATAAATGATAGCTTTCTCGTAGTCTCCATCTTTGATTTTCCAAAGAGACGTGATTTGTTTGGGTGTCGAAATTTTCTTTGGGATAAAAAAACCATTCCGCATAAGGAATCTGAAAATTAAGAAAACTTAATAACTCAGTAGTTGTTTTATTTTCCATAAATTGTCCGCTATGAAAGTGAAGCATATGGATTTCAGCAGAGATACCACTTCAGAAATGAACTACATAGATCTCCGAAATGTCAAGAAATTTTTAATTACTTACTCAACTGAGTACGTATTATTTCGTATATCTTTTAGATGTTTAAAAATTCAGCATGTGTGAGAATAGAACCCATAATTTACGGCTTCGAGACATGAGCACTAATCTATCAGATACCAGGAAGAAAATTTATAATTATTATCAATAAATCAATAGCTTATCAATGGGTAGATAATTAATAGGTAAGTGATACAATTTAATATGCGACTTACCAACTCGTCTTCCATAACTCCTCCGTTACCGACCCACATCAATTCATCTCCAACTTTTCTAATTCCTAGCGGAAGTTCCCAGTTGAAAAACTTTTCACTCGTAAATTCAGGATGATTCGTATAAATATAGCCTCGATGCAAAAGTTGACCGGAGCTTTTATTGCAAAATTGATTCGCTTGGATCCATGTAGCTCTTAATGGTGAATTTCTTGAGGTGCGAGCTTCACCAGAAGGAGTAATCAAACATGCAGGTACTGGCGAACCAAAAGAGATATAACCTGGTGGACAGTCCCACATTATAGGATCAGAGTTATCGTATGTGTTGACATAACAAAACCTTGAATATGTATCATTGCATTTTACCGCTGTAAATTTTTTACTTGTAAGACTTACTGTAGCACACATATTAGATCCATTATTTAGGTCCCAGTTATCAGTAGATAACACAGGTTCTCCCATATGTTTATTTCCTAATTGCCAATTAATGAAAGGTCCATCTTCATATGCTCTTACGTAATCTGTCCAAAAAGTCTCTTTACCCATTGCCGTGGCGTGATCATTGGTCACTTCATAAAAATTCGAAGGCACCATATTATCGCTGCATCTTTTATACTTGTCAAAAAATGTCTCGTGACTTTTAATTTGAAAGCAACTGACTCCTATGTTTCTTTCTTCTGTTTGAATGAAACCGATTGGGCAGTGTATATTTGGACTTCCTCGAACTAATTGCAGATTTATGAAGAGTATTATTGGAATTAAAAATTTTAATCGTATTGGATGAGTCGTTATTAGTAGCATTTTCTTTCTCGTAGGTGTCATCTGAAAATAAAAAGGAAATAGATGAATATCAATATCCCAGATACATATAAAAGCCAAGTAGTTACACTGTGTACTGATTTACGATATTTCTAGTATTGCAGATATTAGAAATATTAGTCTATAAGAAGGCATTAAATTATGTTATTATTTACTAACATAATATCATGTATCTAGAGGTATCTGTTAGCGTAAAGGTTAGCATGCGCGCCTAGCAATCCGAGGAATGCGGGTTCGATTCCCACACTTGTACCGGATTTTTTCAACATCTAAAAACGCAGGACTTGATGCCCATTGAGTTAGGCAATCGTCTGTCAAACAATTCTCGTGAAAAATAATCTGTCAAGACGTCTTCATAATCTGGAGATCCATATACTCTACTTTCGAACTGGATCTCTTCATATTGTGTAGATCCATATCCTCTACATTGGGGCCGGACTTGTTATAGAGAGATATTGTATCATTTAATGACTATAAATTTGTTTAACTAAAAGTGATTTGACGTATTATCTTAAAAAAATGTTTTCTCTAGGATTCTATTTACAAAGTATGTATTTATGTATTTTTTTTATGGATTAATGAGATTTGAAATCGCAAACTTTAATAGGAAAGCACACGCTCATGGCAACACAGCCAACGTGACAATGTAAAATGTATATACTTGATAGTTATAGTGGATCATTAAATCGGTAATTATTATTTCCCACATACATTTGCAATAATATAAAGTGGTTTTATAACACCAATTTGATCTTTAGAAACTACTTCATGTCTTTTTACAGTCAAACTATTTGTTTGAACAACATTATCAGGTGAAGTAATTAAAATTGCTTGCTCATTAATAAACTATTAACAAATATCACTTAGTAAATTTACTATGTATGGTAGCATAAACGTTTAGCTATTAACCTTGATATTTCTTCATAATGTGACTGCAACAAAACTTATTATCTTAAGGATTTATCATCTTGATTACCAACAATACTAGTGACTGGATTTTCTTGGAAAGACAATTTAAGACAGTATTTTACTTAATATTGTTTTGGGGCTGAGTAGATAATGAAATGATTATTTAGGGCGTATATTACATACCGACAAATACCTTTATCTATGGTTTATTATACCGGAAAGAGTGATCTCATTTTTCTAAAATCTACGTCAATAATTTGTACATAAGCAGGATGTTAAGACCAATAGATGAAATAACTATGAATGATATAATATATAACTATATAGTCTTAGGCCGGCTCTACGATAGCATAGCACAGCAGCAAAGCATCGGCAGCAGAGATGCAAAATAGCTATAAATAGGTGAGCGAGCAAGTGAGCAAGTTTTTGTGACGACAACATGTTGTCTCGCTGCCGAAGTTATTCACTTACTCATTCACCTATGTAAAGCTATTTTGCATATCTGTTGCAGAAGTTTTGCTGCTGTCGCTCTGCCGCCGCGGCATCTATCGTAGCCTTATGGTACAATTTTATGTCGTTTTTAACCACACATCCAACACCCTTTACGGGTTTCTATCTTTTCATCTTTTGTTGGCATTAAATACGCTCTCCATTGAGGTTGGTTATTTACCTGAACACTAATGATCTCCTTCTTGTTATCCAGGCTTGCATACAGAAGGAAGAAAGAGAAATTGATACTACATAATAAGGAAAAAACCCCTCTATACATTGCCATTGGAACCTTAATATATATATATTTATACGCAAAAAATATTTAACGTTTTAACTGCTTCGTTGTAAAATTCCAGGAAAACAAAATCACCATCGCATAGTTTAGGGAAAAAACATTTGACAGCTTGAAGTTTTAATTTTACTGGTGCATATTTAAAACTTTTGTTACAAAAAAATATTGCTCATATCTCAACAAATAATCAATATAAAGTTCCTGATTCAAAATGAGTGCCCTGATAAATCTCTATGCCACTATTCGGAATGAGTGTAACCTAATTTTGCACTAGAGGTGATTCAGCTAAAAAAATTCAACAATAACGACTAATGAATATGGAATGACGGTAAATTGAAGATCAATGGCTAGAAGCTGAGAAAACAAAAGAAGTTTACCCAAAAATACAAGTACACGTATGTATAAAGGTAATTGTCAAATATTAATTAGAAACTACATACTTTATTCGATTAACTTATTGGTAGTTTAATATATCGTACGTATCTAACATTTTCTAAACAATACCATTCGTCTGGTTAGAATACCGCATAATTAAACATCACATGTTCAAAGGTTAATAATCACAATTTTGAAACCTGACTTCAATCTCGTGTAAAACTTGTATATATTGTTTATACCGATTAAATTAATTAAAAATCAAAGAAAATCTATAATTTATACATCAACGTCTTCCGCAAACCAGTATACATTCAAGTTATGTTGTAAATGACTTCTTTAATGTCACTCATATATTTTCAACAATTAAATATTAAAAACTCTTTAAAAATTTTGGTTATAATTACTTTAAATAAATCTTATTAAACCGAATAATATCTCAGAGAGAACAATAATATGCCAGAGAGATAGATCGCAATAAAATAAATTTGAATGCCTTTTTACTGTATTAATAACTGCATAATATGCACAGGGTAATGTGTGTAATATATATAATATAAACATATTTATGTAGACATATAGATAGTTATGCAATTAAAAATCCGTACATTTTTATAGTAATGATCGAACCACTACATCCATGACAAAGTTTTTATTCATTTATACGATTTCTTTGCAAGTGTAAATAATACATCATACACCTGCATACATTCGTATATACCATGTTCGCTCCCAAAGTGGAGAGTATGGGTCTAAGCAGTGTGAAGATACCTTCCCCGAAAGAGGAGAATATGAATCTCCGCAATATGAAGACGTCTTAAGAGATTATTTTTCACGAGAATTGTTTGTCAGACAAATACTTAACCAAATAGATTCCAGTCTTGCATTTTTTAGATTTATAAAATCCGATAGATGAGGAGTCGAACCCGCATTCCCCGAATTGGTAAGAGCGCACGCTACCGACTACGCTAGTGGGGAGAGGGCCGTCAGGCTCCTTATGCCCGGTGAGCACGTCAAGCACGCCGTTAGCGAAGGTACCAGAGCCGTGACCAAGTATAACAATTCGAAGTCAGCATATAATTAGTACAATAAAAATAAGCAGCACCTATATATACAGCAAATATATTCGATAAAGTATTAAATAATTAAATAAATATGAATACACAGAAATCTTTAAGATGTGAACAACTATTTTTTTATGTCACGCGTAATAAACGAGAAATACATTATAATATGTATAAGCGGTACCAATTCTGATTTCATAGCAACGAAAGGGTTATTAAGAAGAATCTGTCTCCATACAGATAGTTACTCTCGATACGGATGTAGCTTTTTAAGGCAAGCCAAAACTTCTAATTGTAATGTAATTGAACTATACTGATTGCATGCGATGTTTTTATTTAAAGATCTCACCTTACTGTTGTGAATTTATAAAGTATGCAAATAATAATTAATAAAAAAAATCTTTGCAGTGTTTATGTGAATGTTTTTTTCAATGATATCTAATTAAAACTTATTAAATTACAGTCATCATTGTTCTCATGAGATAGAATTACTGGAACAATGCATGCATTTTTTTTCAATTAAAAACAATACAGATTCCGCAATTATGATGAGTTGACTGAACTACCTCATCTAATTTGCATCGAAGGATAGATTTAATAATAAAACAACAAAAAAAAATACATCCTGGACGTAGGTACCAGTTTTTAATTAGTTACATCATTCATTTTCTTTCATTAGATACTTATGTTGTCAATACGAGTGTATATTTATAATCATTTCTTTCTAAAAAATAATTATTTTAATTTACTGACTTCCTCACTTAATTCGTCATGATCGAATTATACATTTTTACGTACGTGTTACGAGCTATAAATTCACCTTCAATATACCATCATTAGTTGAGAAAAGCAGCAGCCAATTTGTGATAGAAATTTAAAATGGGATATCAGATAGTACATAAACATCTAAAGAGTGACAAGTCTCGAAAAAAACACAATTTCATAAATGAATATCTTAAATTTAAATCATTTAAGTGAAACGGGATTTAGAGAAGTATTAAATTCAAACCAAAGATTTTATGAAATCTTAAAAAAAGTCTTTAAGATTTAGGCATATAATTTAAATATATTGGTGGTACTTGTGCTATTATTTAAAAAAGAATTTGGTATCCGTGTTTATTATTTACTAATACAAATAAAACAGTATCAATTTAAAAATTAATGATCTAAAAATATTAAAATAATATTATTATAATTAAGTATTTAAATAATTGATTAAGCAGTTTGAATATTTTTTTATGTCAAGCAAGCGTTTTTTGTCGTTAAAAAATCCTGGTGACCTTCTTCAGTATCGGTTAAATGTTTTAGAATATTTACACTTCATTGAATTTAAATAAATCCATTTACATAAAACCAAATATGCCTGTAATGGTCTTATAAAAAATTACCTTGGCGATTGCTGTCAAATTTGTTCGACGGATGTCCTACAATTTTTATCAGACGGAAATCCCAGAGCAATTCTATTTAAGTAACTAGATAGGTATCCATGAGAAAAAAATCTGTTTATTCTACCGAAACTACTGAACAATATGGTTCTGGCTCCGGTGTTTTTCTTACAAATCATGCTGTGAATATAACATCCAGATTGCAAAAAAATGTTTAGTATGAAGACAGCAAATATTATGGTATACTATTTCAGAGCAATTAATAAGATTTACACAAACGATATTATTAGTAGACGATGTTTATAACCTTAAGAATAATAATAAAAACTATAAATACAGTTTAGGTTTACTGAAAAGAACTATGCAAACTTTCAGTTGTGTTTTAATAAGCTAATGGATAAAGCTTTGAAACACATCGACAATTTATAGTTGGAAAATGATTTTATTCTTACTATTGCATCTGTATTTCTTCCAGTAAAATAGTCCCGAGTGACTGAGAGGTTAGCATTCTCGCTTCCGAGACCGAGAGTTTGCGGGTTCAGATTATACATTTGCAGGATTTAAAAATATTAGTCTGCAGAACAGCCAATTATCGTGAATAAAAATGACAAAAAAGTCCTCACTATGCGGGGATCTACATAATCCACCTCTGACGTGGTTAATTTTTACACTGTCGATATCCATAAGTTCCATTTTCGAACCGGAACTAATAATAAAACAACTGCTTTTATCGTATTACTGTTCATTGAAGAAGAATAAGGATTAACTACGATTATCAAGGACTCAAATCGAAATAACTAATTTTACGTATGATAAATATCATTTGTCTCCATAATCTGAGCCGTGATGAAAAATATAGTTACATAAGAGAAGTGTCCTGCTAGTCAAGATTCTGTAACTAAAGCATTGTTTTGAAAAGACGTTTTTTAATTTATATATAAATCCACCATATGGCTTAAATCGATCAAATGAAAATCTCTTCGCCAAAGCACATTTTAAAAAGTCTCCTTAGTCCGGGTCGAGACAGAAGCGGACGAAGGCAGAATCCTAGCATTCGCTTGTTTTAGCGTCCGGTTATCCATACACATCGGACCGAGCATTCGCTTATAACCCTTCTTTCGCTTTTGTCTGGACCGTGGCTTAGATTACGTTGTACTGTCTAGGTTCATAATTTCTATTGTCCTAATAGTATAAATGTGATTTATCTTCATTTAGATAGTCTTATGGTAATAATTACATACATGTTTCAATTATCCTTGAAATACACTCAATACTAAATGCAAATTATACACACCTACACACGGTTATAATTTTAGATACATTCCTTGATACTAATCATGAATAATTTTAGTCATTTAATTGAAGAATTTGGTTTTAAATTTGTCAACGCAACCTTAATAATTGATACAAATAAGACATATTGCAAAGCGAATGTTTATTTCCGATGGTTCGTATTCGATTTTTGTTTTATATTATTCACATTATTTTATACCAAAGCAAACATTCAATATAATAACCACAAAGTATTGTGGATGCTTTTTTCTATGGCAAGAATTTTACGTTGACATTAATTACTTCACAATATCAAGAAATTGTATGTGGTAGAAAATAATCAATGTTGTATTATTTTGTCTGTATTGTTTACATTGTTAACAGTGATGGATTACCTGTACAGATTGCAATTTCGGTGTAGACAAATTTAGTGGTTTCTATAACAACCGCTTGTTTTTAATGCTACGTCATTCTGATGATTCATGAATTTATTATGAAGTCATCAACGAGAAGTAAAACATTTCAGACATATCAGAACTCAAATCAGAATTTAACTCTGCGCACATACTGCGGACGTTCCAGACAAGTTCTCTGGTATATAAAGATTTCATCTAAACTACACACACAGCAAGCAGTTAGACCGTGACATCCAACGAATGGAATCGAATGATTTCGGTGAACTATCAGTTGAACGACAAACTTCAGACTTTTTCTGTATGCGCGAGAGTAAACTTTATATACTCGGACCTCGTATAACACGGCCATATGGTTCCAAAGAAACGTTGTATAGTAAAAATCCGTTTCATGCGAGGTTCGAAGTTCATACAAAATTAGAGAATGCCTTCCAAAAAGATATCGAAGCTCCATTACTTCCAGTAAAAATATAAAAAACAAGCGTTTACGCATCTCTTTAAAATACTAATTAAATAATATAGATCACTCAGCATGACTGTCACTTACAATCCTATTGATAAATACAAATTTTTGTTTATTTTTAAAAATATATTGTATTAACATTGTCAAACGGCAATCGTCAAATGTATTATTTATCATAAGTCATGCATTCAGCATTTTTTGTTTATTATTTGCAACTTCGAGAATTCAACATGTACCCCATGCATTTGAAAGCACGAGCGGTTAATAAAAAAATAACATAACGGAATGAATTTAAAATGTTTGTTTTCATATTTTGAATTTTCGCTTTTAATGTCTTCCAACTGAGTGAGCATGATATTTGCCGGGTTACATTTTATAAACTTCTAGAACAAAGTCTACCAAAACTTAGACATGAAACAGTTAATGGTAGTTTTATAAATTATTTTTTTTAGTTTGTGCTATTTTTTGTAATTGTTATTTTATTGTTAATTTAAAATATTTGACTTAAACCAAAAATATGTAAAATAATCATATTGCCAATGTGTTAATTTATAATTCGTTATGTTGTCAAATGTTAAATAAACAAATTGAATTTAAATTGAAATATTTACACGCCATTATGCTTTTAAATAATCGTTACGGTTTGGGAAAGTGTAATATACATGCTTCAGTAATGTATTAGTTTTTCTAATATGTATAATATATCAACTGCTTAATCATTACTGATTAGTTTATTGAACTAACGGTTCGATGATTTTTGTATATAAGTAGTTTCATATGAAAATAACAGAACACGTGCATCATATGATAGTTCGCTGAAACATATAGATAGGCTAATAAATTGATAACAAATGTTACTGAAAAACTACAATATCTCTTCGTGATGTTAATTAGAATGACAACACGTGTTGGCAACCATGATAATACGGAATACTCACTCACTCGATTAAACATATAATATGTTGATTGCATTACCATTTACTTCATTTCACAACGACAAGTATAAATTTACCTGTCTACTAGGCATTGAACCATATGGTTCTCCAAAGTAAGAAGGCATTTCACGACAGACGTGTTTTTCACGTTGATCTATTGTCAGTCAATCGTTCAACCTATTGGGCGTCCGCTGCTGCACTTTTGGATTTAAAAATCCAAAAACAGCTATGGAATTCGAACCAGTGATTTCTTAAGCGCGCGCACTTGTTAATAAGTTACAAGGTTAAATAATTATACTGATCAAAATTTTACATTATAATTATTTTTTATTTATAGTTATTTAGGTTGTGACAAAATCATCACGGTATAATTGTCTAATTTATAATGATTTCTCTTTTTTGAATTATGAAAATAACTGACTTTACGAGTATTATATATTTAAACAATTAATTATGACGTAAGTACCTTCATAGGGATTGTTTTACAATTAAAGTATGATAATTAACGTGGTTTTAAATGATCTATCAAATTTAATTGAAACATTGATAATGAATGATAACTATTTTAGGTGAGAATAAGTAAAAAAAAATACAATAGAAGAAAAATCAAAATAATAAATAATTATGTAGTGAGAAATTCAGATACCTCGAAAGCCTTCAAAGTTTTTAATTGGGCTCTGATAAGAAGAGATTAAAATATGAAATAATAAAATTACTATACACTGCTTATAGTTAAAAAAAGTTTTACAATAAATTGAATAGAAACTTCTTCATTAAACACGTCAAAAGAGATACCGGCTTCTGATTGACAGATAATGTTGGTTTATTTTTTTATATTGTTGTAGGTCAATAGAACGAAATAAATTATAATAAACTATTCGCAATTTTTTCATAGTTGACTCCATTGATGTAGGTCAGATTTCCTACATCGTTTTTTGAACCGGTTCTACAAAAAATGTGTAAAATTTTCGGCTCACCTCCAAAGAGCATTATTGTTTTAGGATGTGCGTCTATTAGTAAAAAAAAATAATGCGTTACTTCCTACCGTTTGCTTAAATTTAATATTTTGATGAACAAGATTATTCAAATGTTCCTAATGGCTATTTAACGATGTGTAATGTCTATTTATATACTGATGAAATTGACAACTAACAAATTAATTATAAAGTATATTTTTTAAATTTTCTACTGAGTATTATAATAAATTATGTGCAACAAAAAATCGATCTACAACAAGATCATCAAGCCACTATTTACATATTGTTTGTAATTGTTTCTATTATTTTGTCTCCCCGGTAGCGCAGTTGGTAGGATGCACGTCTAGCAATCCGGGGAACGCGGGTTCGATTGCAGTCAGATTTTATAAATCCAAAAACGCAGAACTGGATGCTCATTGGGTTGGGTAATTGTCTGACAAGTAATTCACGTGAAAAATAATCTGACAAGGCGTCTTCACATTGCGGAGATCTATACACTCAACTTTCGGAGTGGATATCTTCACACAGTGTTGATCCATGTGCTCCACGATGGAAGCGAACATGGTATAAAAAATCATTGATTGAAATTAATTTATAAATAAATACAAACAAAAAACAATTCGAGAAAAAATAATGTATTCTAAGAAAGTCTGCCGATTGAATTTAATCCCATTCGAAAATCTTCTTCTTCGTTATTCTACCATATCCACTCCTAACGAGGAGAATATGAATGGATCTCAACTGTGTTAAGATGACCACTCCAAAAATTGAAAATACAGGTTGCTGCATTGTTAAGATTTATTTTTAGGAAGTATTTTTCACAAGAATTGGTTACGCCAACTATTCAGCCCAATAAGCATTAATTGTTGCATGTTTAAATAGTTTAAATTCCGCAGCTGTGCGAATTGAATCTGCAATCTCGGGTTCCGAAGCGCGACCACTTACCATTCGGCTATCGATGAGAGGATAAATAAGCTAATAAATAATTTATCTAAACTCGCCTCACTACAGTGGAAAGTTTCGACGCCTGAAGCGATTTCGATAAATATGACCTACGATAAGAATACGAATATTACGAATAAAACACACATTTATCATGAGAACCGATTTCATTTTTGAATTATCCATACGTGGGTAAGTAACATGTTAAAAACAAAATTCTCGCTAGAAATGACCTCATGGAACATAAAAGTTCAAAGTAATTTTGTAGGTTAATTAAGAATAACTCGTTTGATTCTATTTACCATAGACGAAGCAAAGAATTTAAACTCTCTTTAATCTTTTGGTATGTGTAATATTTATGGTATGCACTTAGTTGAGTTTTAAAACTTCTGCAGCAGTTTTCAAGAACAGGGTCAGTATTCTTTGTTATTTTTTTAAAAATCTTATCTGCGGCTTATACTGTGGCTTTAATTAATTAATTAATAATTAATTCATATGATTCCTAGTAATGTACTCGCTATTCATTCAATCTATCTTATTACTAATATATCGGTTTCGGTTGTCTGGCTTATAATTTATTCAAACCACAATAATGATATGTAATTATTTGTGTGCGTCATGGTTCATAAATTTATTGTAAAACATTGTAATTGAAACATGTTACAAAATATTTTATTAAATCAATGATTACATCGTTATTATTTTACTCCTCAATTTTAAGTTACTTAATGTAGTTTTTTTACTTGTATAAGTGAACAGTTTTTTCTGAACAAATCTAATAGATGACCATTTATTAAATCGATATTCAATAGGAAGTAAGAAATAGCAAGGCGTAAGTAGTACGCGTCTTTATTGCAGCGATTGAAAATGTATATTTAACAATTTATAAATCGTATAATTATAACAACAAATTTGTCGACTGCTATTTCAAATATTTGAGCACCATTATCAAGGTTAGTCTAAACCAGTACTTCTCAATCTCTTTAATCTACTGCGAACGCAATCTGAAAAAAATACATTGATAGCTACTTAAATATTTACTTCCAAATCCAGGCATTCTAAGTCCTTAACCTGAACTATAAATACATTTTCACTTAAAGTTGTATGCTTATGTTTATTTCATTTTAAGCCAAAAATAGAAATGTCCTAAAGAGGTGCCTTCAAATATTACTTAGTAGCATTCTGGCAGAAACCCAGCACCCATACGTAGGACTGACACTCCCGGCGTGAGAAACACTGATTCAAATTGAAAAATTAAGAAAATAGCATGAATACAAAAATATCTATTGACAAAATGAATTAAACAAACGAATTAAATTCGACAATACATATGTAACCGCAGTAAAATGAAAACTATGGTTAACATTTAACTACTCTTTAATAGAATATTAAATATTCTGTTTTTTTTAATATATACCCAACACGTATCTTGATTTTAATCACTTTGTAAAGTACAGTTTTATTTTTTGCAATCTTTTGTATCATTGGCACATTTTTGTACTAGCGCATATGTTTATAGAATGTGTAAAAAATATGTTTTAATGGAAAAATTTGCTAATCATACAAGATATTGTAAAAAAATTGAACTATACTTTATAAAGTGACTTAAATCAAAAAATCAAGATACGTATTCCTGCAATATTGGCGACGAATTTTTATATTATAAAACAGAAATTACATGTTTATATGTGTTCTTCAAAGGAACTCATCCCAAACGGTGAACTGTAGCGATCTTAAATTTATTTTCATATGTCATTGTAGTTGCTATTTATAGATCAAATATTTTACATTCAATTTTCAATACAAGCAACTAGAAAGATTTTATGCAGTCTAGTCTTGAAATTAATTTGTTATAACGGGATGAATACAAATGTTTTGAATAAAGAATTAGTTTGAATAATAAAAAAAGAGCATCGTTTGCGTTTGACAGATCATACCATCAGATGGAGTGGAATGCAAGAAAAATGAAGAAATATACAATTTATTGAGTAACGACAACTTCTTGAAAAGCAACAGGACAGCATGGGGACAATCTTTCAATTATTTCCGAGTATTTGTTTCAAAATGGTGACGGCTAACGATCAACAAAAGATTGGAATTACTGCATACAAACAGGTATTGAAATATAGTATTTTTAATAACAGGTGAATATAGTTTGAATAATAAATTAGTTTGAATCTAGTCCCAAAGCAAAACCGGGTGATAAATGAATGTAATTAAGCAGAAGACGTCCAAGCCACATAATAACAAACAAGATAAAAACGCTATTGAAATTTTAAAGAAATAAATTAACATTTAGAATGAATTTTATATTATTAAGACAGTAATATGAAATTTAAATACTCACATGGCATGTGCTACACCTTTCTTGATTATTAGATTATTAAAAAACGTACTACTTTTAAAATTATTCAATATTTTGTGGGTGCTAATTTAAATTTTGGTCGTTTTGTGGTTGGATTTTTATTAATATCATATTGGTCTTTGCCCATTAAACCTTGAAATTGGTTATAGTTAGTGTATTTTTTATTCAGACATGAAACAGTATATCGACACAATACAATACAACAATAAATACGTACATTTATTGAAAAAAACATGTGAATGTGGCATTATGATAATACTTTAATTTAGAAAGGTATGATTAAAAATTTATTTGTGATTAAGTAATCTTTTATTAATTTTAACTTCGATTCCGAAAACGTTTAAACCACATGGACGTTTTGTAGATATTATTTTTTTGCAAATTGTCAATATGCGTGTTAGAAAAAAAGGTTTATATTTCTGATTGAGTCTCTTTGACATATTAAAGTATTGATTTTTTTAAAAGCATTTTGTACAATAAAATGAAAAATTTCAATACGTCGCTTGGATGTCTTCTGCTTAACTACACCCAAATATTAGTGTTAATAATGTATAATACTTCTTAATGATGGCAAAAAGTGAAACCCGGATTACAAATAACAATCTCTATCTTTTTCTTATCGCAGTCATATAATTATGATCCGGATGTGATTGATTTTACTAAATATTTCCTCCTGCATATAATATTTTATTAATAATGTTGTCGATAAAGACATATATGTCACTTTTATCTATATAGGCAATATAGTTCTATGAATGTCATGATCAAGTTGAGTCACATATTGGTAGTGCGTATGTGTCATTTTAACAGTATAATATATAAATTAATATTGTTTCCATGGCTACGAAAATAAACAAAAGTTAGCGCAGTATTTTATTTTCCCCTTATGTCATGCACACAACCTACTAAACCAGAGGATTTCAGATAAAACCAGGCTATCAACGTTATAAATCATAATTTCGCCATATCAGAGTATGGGCGAACCAAATTGGATATTAATATTTATTGAAGTATTTTGCATAGATAATCCTTTAGCTTTTGACATTTCTAATCTTTTATTATTGCGGATTTGGTTGATTGCCATTTTTCCATGGGTGCCCTACATTCTTTTTTTCGCAAAGCTGGCTATAAACAAATATGAACAATTGTTCTCACATGTCTTAACAAGATAAATCGTTCATAAACAGAAAATTTACCTGTTGTGCCAAGTAAATTATTATGTAAACAAGTGGTATGTGAGAGATTTTTGGTAACGCCCTAAATTCGATATCAAAAAAATGGACAACGTATTACAAACAATATCGTTTTTCGTTGCTATGTTTATTTAAAAGCTCTATGTAGCCTTTTGATAAGAAGTTTTTTAACGATTCTCTAAAGTTTCTCGTATTCCAGTTTTCTTATTTTTATTGCTAATCCAAAAGATGGTGTATTCTTAACATTTCATTTAATAATATAGTATTATAATATTATGTATTGAAGAAAAAATCTAAAACAATTAATAAAAAACATTAAATCCATTAATAAACTTAGGAGCGGTATATTATTTTAATTACTAAAGTAAATTTTAAAAATCTAGTTCAATTAATAAATACAGTCAGATAATTACGTGCCTAAACAAATGATTTTAAATCATATCTTTATTGTATGACATTCAATGGAAAAATGGGTCATAATGATAATACAATATGTAAATGGTATACTAATATTGTAAAGTATAAGCCAAATAGAAACCAACACGAAACAATTACAATCGGATTTAAAAACAAGACAAAGATAAATTCCCCGTGCGTTTTTTTCTGTTCGCTTTATTGTATATCTTCCATTTGGGGCAAATCAAACAATCACGTATTTCTTGACATGCATGAATATGATAATCTCACAAATTGAATTTTCTTTTTCACATTGAATGAGATTATAGTGTGAACAATCAATTCAAAAAACGTGTTTAATAATTAACTGTATTTCGATCTTTCTACGCAGTCTTTCATCTTTTAATCAAAAAACCCACGTATGTTATTAAAAATATACACATTAGTTAAGAAGTAAAAATATTTCGGCAATATTAGCGAGTGTTACCATACTGAAAAGTTTTAAGTCTTTTAATTTGAAATACACATTACACTATGCATATAAACACAGTACATGAAACAAATAATTCAAATGTTTTACATTATAAATAAATGATTATTCATGGGAGTACATTAATATTATGCAAACATTAATTTGTATTACGCTTTCTGATATATGAAAGTGTTAAATATGAAAAAATTATATAAAAAATACCTTTAATGAAAAACGTCGTTTACAATACGAAATGTTCATTCATCAAATGTATATGGATGTATTGATACGTGTGCATTTATAATAGTTGAAAAAATCATCTACACTTGTAATTTGAAGAGTGTATCGTATGTTGTAGTTTTTTTTCTGATTGTTTATGAAATAT
>JAGVSQ010006809.1:0-15934 GCA_022683975.1 Rhyacophila evoluta | reverse complement strand
ATTCCCCGGATCGTTAGGCACGCACGCTACCAACAACGCTACCGGGGAGACAAATGTGTATTTATAAAACTATGTATAAATAACATCGCCTATTCATTATCAATACCTCTTATCATAATCCTTATTCCGGCTTCTTTTGAAGATCATTTGTAGATTTTTATCACTGTAAGACTTTTCAAAATTTTCTATACGAGCAATTTATTTTACACAAATCCTACCAAAACCATAGTTTTTTGTTATTTTTATTGCAATGTCGTCTCTATTGCTACATTTCTATTTCTCGCACATTTTTTTTATTATTTGCCTTTTTAATGGATCATAAAATGATTTTTATAGCTAATTAAAATAATTGATTTCGCAAATTTTGTCATAATTTGAATTTAAAACATACATTTTTTACTGAACACACTGAAGCACCGTAACTTGTGGGACGGTTAGATGAGAGGTAATGTAAAAATAGATTAACTGAGTTAATGCAATGAGAATTAAAAATAAATACCTACTACCGAACAAGGCACGAAATAATATCATTGTATAATATCATTTATTGAAATACGCGAACAATTTTGTTATTGATGTTCCGGATTTTTTCAGCACTTTTGTTGAAAAACGTGATAAGAAATAAGCTTAAATCATCTATTTTTTTTAACATAGCCATTAGTTTATTACGAATTATTAGAAAAAAATATCGACCCGTATACAAAACTAGCAATTATATATTTAGTATCTTAATAAAGTAATCAATTCATGTGAAAGCAAGGCCAGTCGACTGCTCCATCAGATATTTAAAATGGCAAATAATAAAGACGCGTGTTTGACTGCTTTTTATACTGGATTTACAATAACACATATTAAATTTATTTATGATTTTATCACTTATACAATTCTAATTCCGGTAATGTATTAATTTTTTTTATTTATATGATACATTCATAAAAAATACTATTACTGGCGGAGCTGTAATCGAAGGAAGACATTTTTAGGACACATAAGACCAAGTCATAAAATAACAAGTGGTTAAAGACTTTACTGAAAAAAATCTTTATACCCGTTTCAATTTAGTTGTTAGTCTCTTCATCGTTACTGATTATAACACTTAAAAATCGCCCAGTTTAATTTATTCCGTAAAATATACTGTTACATCATATTTATAAAGTTATCAAAATTTGATCATTTTAGATAATAAAGTTCGCAAAGTAGCCAATATGTTGACGTGCACGGGGAATTTGGGTTCGATTTCCACGTCTACTAAAAATCGAAAATTGCTGACTGGATGCCGAGAAATTGGCTGATAACCAATTATTGGGGAAAACAATGTAAAGGCATGTTTTAACATTTCAAATGTCCGTATACTCCACTTTCAGAGTGGACATTTTCATATTCTGTAGATTCATATACGTAGTAATAAAAAAATGTGAACCCATTGATATCGATCTGAATTATGACGAGTGAAGTTATCATGTTGATCAGTTTATTATATTTAGTATTAAAATATTGTCATGACACCGAGCACACTTATAAAAATGTTTTTCAAACTTCAATATTTTGAATAACGAAACAGTTACGATTTGAAATGTTTTCTTTATTAAAATTCAATGTGGTATTGATCCATTGAGATATTGACAATTATACAAATTAATTAGGGATCTATCAACATGTCAACGTAACGGTAAACGGATAATAGTATGTGCTAGTAATGATTGGTTACAATATATTAAATTATCAGTTGAAAGAGATGTTATTTAGGTTGATACATTTAAGCCACACAGTTTTAATACGTAATTATAAACATACGAACATTAAAATCTTTTAAATTTACCGTAATGCTAGATTTCATAGTTATAATGTTATATGTTTACAAATAATACAGAAGTACATGACTTAATCTAATAGTTATGTGAATTATTACTTTTTTGCGTTGTATATTTTATAAGACATAATTACATTGCCAATCTCAACGACACTTGCCTAGAAGTGATCTGATA
Source organism: Rhyacophila evoluta (assembly GCA_022683975.1). NCBI lineage: Eukaryota > Metazoa > Arthropoda > Insecta > Trichoptera > Rhyacophilidae > Rhyacophila > Rhyacophila evoluta. Next base: position 13,949 of record JAGVSQ010006809.1, on the reverse strand, counting down.
ATAATCCATCCATACAATCGCAGATAGATATTTCGTCTGATTTTTAAGGTGCACAGATTTCAATCATTTTTAAAGTATGATACGTATTATTTTGACACTGTCAAATGATTTTCGAGTTATCTGTATAAAAATATCTTTAGAAAATTTACAAATGTAAGGTGAATAGAAATATAAAGTGAATACATGATCAATCCTTAAGTAAAAAATACATACATAAGTGTCGCTTCGAGATTTTGAATGTGTAATGTTTGATATTCTTTTGAAATCAACCCAAATCTTTCTAAGTAATCGATTTGTGCTAATTGTATTACTGAAGATTGCCGAACACTAACATTACTTAAATCAATGCTATGCTATTACAATTCTCACTCCAGACGGAACATACGTGGTAGTAGAATGTGCAAAGTTATTTCATAAAGTTGACATTATGGTTGCATAATCAAATTCAAGGTTAAATAATCAAGTTACATATTGTAATTTATTATTTCAGCAATAAACATATTACCTGATACTAGAATAATTTTAAGTAAAAAAATGCAAGCATTTCAATTTGAAAATCGATTCAAATATGAAAATTCAAAGTAAGAGCTAAGGCTTTATATTTTCCTGGACATTCCAAAAATAGCTTTCCGTGTTTCGGTTAAGGTAGGTATTGGTTTACAAGTTGTGCCATATGTCCCGAAAACAATCAGATTCTTCATATTATTCATCTCTTATGAAATCGCCATTTACTAAAGGATGTTTTTATTTAATACCTAACTCTGAATCAATCAATATCAAGAAATGGAACATTCGATATGAATTTTTACCAACTTACAGTAGGATGTATCGCATTCATTTTTTAAAAGTTAGTAACCTTATAAAAGGTATATTTTGGAATTCTGTTGAAAGTCTTAAAAAAACTTTGAATTCAATGCAAACACTGATGAAATTAAATAAAACTGCTGAAAAATCTTTTCGAGTATGGTAGTTAAAATACATTTAATGACAGCCAATATTATTGCAACAAGCCTGAGCGTGTGGGCTTGACTTAATAGATGCACTTGATTGATGTGTTTAGTTGCATTCTACTTCTGTTATATGTACCGCAACACTTAAAGTTTTAAGACACATTATTCTGCAGATGCAATATTTACCAAATGAGAAATTGTCAGTTGGTTCATGATGTTATTTCCCAACGAGAAAAATGCCAGTATAAATATAATTATAAAATAATATGCTACACAACATATTATGTTTATATTGTAAGAGATAAAATTTTATTTCAATAAATCGTTTGTTGTATTTTTACTTCCTAGTTTTTGACATGAAACGAGTAACTATTTTCTATTCTAGATTTTGATTATTAATTGAATGTTTTTCTCTTGTTTCAGCCGTGCAAAGAGGAAGAGTACCTCCATCCCAGGGTAGTGCATTAGGGGTCCCCGGTCAATTCCTGGGCGGCACGGATCCTGTAGCGGCCGCGAGCCTTAACGGCCACTCCTACCTCTCCTCATACATATCCCTGCTCCTACGAGCGGAACCTTATCCTACCTCAAGATACGGACAATGCATGCAGCCAAACAATATAATGGGAATAGATAACATATGCGAATTAGCCGCGAGATTATTGTTCTCGGCTGTAGAATGGGCTAGAAGCATACCTTTTTTTCCTGAGCTACAAGTCACCGACCAAGTAGCGTTACTACGATTAGTCTGGTCGGAGTTATTCGTCCTGAATGCGTCGCAGTGTTCGATGCCTTTACACGTTGCACCGTTGTTGGCAGCCGCTGGATTACACGCTTCTCCAATGGCAGCCGATAGAGTCGTCGCCTTCATGGACCACATAAGGATATTCCAAGAGCAGGTGGAGAAGCTCAAAGCCCTCCACGTAGACTCCGCGGAGTACTCCTGCCTGAAGGCGATCGTCCTCTTCACAACAGGTAAAATATTCGATTCACTTTTTGGGGATGTAACTTTACTTCTATATAGAGTTTGCGCTACATTCACGACGTTCAAGAACATTTCAGATATTCTGTCGCTGGTAAGGCAACATTTGGATTCTTACAAAGAACCAATGCAAAGCTTACAAAACGCGCAAAATACTTCTTCCGGATATTTTTCTTCTTTAGATACTTCCGCGTCTTCTGTAGGATCACCAATGAATTATAGTAGTTTTCTACCATCGTCTAGACTTACTTCCGGCTTTTCTAGCAGTCCTAGAATGATTCCTAGTTCTAGTGCGTTTCATAGTGCAGATATAAGTCATTTTTCTCCCTATTCAAAACTTCGCTGACATACTTATAATAAAATAAATTAAATACGTACTATCAATAAATTTCTAGTGTGCAATGTTCTTTCTGTAACGAAAACTGTATTTTAAGTACACGTTAAAAATTAATTAACTGAGCAAGCATTTCTTAAATCGGCTTAACTGTTTTAACATCTATATTCAATATTAATTCATGATCACAAATGTTTTCATTGTTTCCTTTAGTAATCTCTTATCAAATTTTTATACAGCTGATACATTTTTTTTGTATAAAGTGTTACCTAGAGATATAATACGGTATTATAAAATTTCCGGTAAAATCATTTAAATATTATCTACCAACTTAGAAATTAAAAAAATGTGATAAACACATTATGTTATAAGCTCTTTAAATATATTTTTATAACCTATTAAAATATTTGAATAATTGCATTGAATTTTGTTTATAAATATTGTAAAAACTACTATTAAACGATAATTATTTCGGTTGCCATGTCGACAATAAAACAATCTTGTAAAATATTTACATGTATTCTACTACACTTTCAACAACACGAAGTAGTAAAAACATTAAGATTTAATTGAATATTACAGATGAAAATGGCCCTAAAATGAAAACGAAAGAACTGTCGTTGGTATTTAAGTAATTGCATTTTCAAACAATAAATATTTTTTATGATTTTTTTTAATATCCCGTACAATCCACGGATAACACTTGAATAATTCATTGCAATTACTCAACTATTGAATTTATATTATGGCAATGAATTATTTGTAATTCTAAAGTACTGAATGAGAACATTGAACACCGAGAAATCAATTATCATCCGCATGCAATTATAGAGATTAATGATTCCGTAAAATTGAACGTTATTTTTAGTACAAGTACGTTATTAGTAATTATTTATACGGTTGTCTCCATACCCCTTCGAGCATGCTCTCGTGGTTATAGTTAGTTTAATCAGATGTCAGTAAATTTTCTTTTTGTGGGGATCCCCGCTGACACAGGGCCCTTATCTTTGGGGCCCAGATCCCATTTCTCAGCGTTATCTATTCACAGCAGTGCCTCTTCCATTGTTTTCGTTGCAAGGAATGCACATGCACTCTGCACGGATTAAATAAGTGGCGTACTCAGAAATATGATAATATAAGTATATTTTGTGCTATGAATTTTTTTCCAAAAATCTCTGACAAACAGTAAATTAAGCTTTGAAAATCGTAAAGAAACTTTATATCCGATTCAAAACCATTTAATTGAAAAGTATTTTTTATATTACAGTTTTGGAACATAGCTTTTTATAATAACAATAATAGCTTGTAACAATAATAAAAATAAATGAAGCTTTATATGATATTAAAGGCCATATTTTTACTATAAAACAAATACATCTGCTTAGCCAGATAAATAATATCTTGTATTACTTAATAATTATTTCGATATAGATTAAAACATTTAACTTTTAGTAATTTTTATAATTTATTTACAGTTTTTTAACAAGTTTAATTATCAATCAAACCTTTGCATGAATTTCACTAAACACTACCTTTTATTTAAATAATAACGATCTTTGCTAGGTGAAAACTGGCAGTCAAATACTAACACCACCCACAAAATATAAGTAGTTATTTACGTTTAATAATGTTTTTAAAAGTTTTTTATACTCCAGACGTTTGTACCCTTCAAGTAAAAGTAAGAATTTTAATTACGATATCCAACAATAACTATAAATTTTAATATTTTATAGACTTGTTAATATTTTGTAGAAATGTTGCTGTTTTTATTTGTGATAATCGTAAGTACATTTGATTTCTGAGTACGCCACTGATGTCTCCCTTCTTTCCATACCGCACAGAGATTATGCAGAATAATTTCGCCGGGATTCACGATTCTTTGCGATAAGCAACTGGCCACGGTGTAGATGTCTCGATCTGATATTAGTTTCAACTCTTGTTTGGTACCCAAGCTAGTATACTCATGACACTGGACTTAAAGCATTTTCTTCTTTTGGCCTCGCATTTGCATCTCCCATCGATTGATTAATATCAACCTGAAGTGTTCAATTTAAAATTTCATAAAACATTTCCATTACATATCATTCTCACTATGAAATCGCAGACGTAGACATTTGTTTAGCTAAATTGTTTCCATTATAAATCATAGTTGATTTCTTATAAGTTATTAATTTATTAGTGTACAATTGTTTCTTGTATGTTTGATATATAACCATATTTTAATTTTATTCGTTTAAGTAATTAAGTTTTTTATTAGTAATATTATATATTTAAAATATTCTCATTTCTTTACTTAGTATTTAGTTTTACTCCCAGCCCTTGTGATTTAGTTTAGTATTATGTAGTTATCTAATAGCTTTTATTAATAAATTATAATGTAAATTTATAAAAAAAGCACCAAAGTTTTAATCTATTACTTGTGTTTAAATTAATTAGCTTCTGAATTTATTTGTAAAATTTAATATTATTTTTATATCCATATTATTTAAATTTATATTAGTGTCGTAAAGCGTTTTACAATATATTTACTATAAAAGTATGTAGTTTTGAGAGAATATTGTCATGAATATCTGAAATATATCACTGTTTAGATACCTATATAATATATAATCGATCATAGACTTCATTCAGGCTGTTTCATACATTGAACATTAAATAACTAACATACTCTATGGTCGTCAGTTGAGTTCTAACCGGAAACGCATATTCAATCGAACTATCGGCTGCGCAAAGTTTGAGACACGGGTTCGTTGGTGAGATAGAGCCTTTCCGTCAGACGCCGGAAGTGGATCTTAGTTGAAAGCTACCACCTGTCTGCAGGGTGAAGCTTTCATTACGCTACTGTTACCGATATGAATACTCGATGCTGGACTATCTCATTCTTTGACAGTTCAATAATATCGATATAAATTAAAACAATTCATACAGAGAGCTATTAGTATTGGAAGTATGAATTTATAAGGACACCGTTATTAAAAAATAGCGTGGAAAATTCTGTTAATAATTTCACATACTTCAATCAAAACTATTGCCGTGGATTTTTATGTAAATATATTTTCAGTATTATGTTCATGAAATTTAAAATCGAGTTGTCTCCTAAGCTGTTAAATCTTAGAATGGTGGTATTTTGTCAATTAAATATTTAATATAGGCATGTAATATATCAATGATTGAATATTTCGCAACACAAAATACTTCGATGGACTTTTTTCTGTACACTTCTATATCCTATTTCATCTGTGTCTAATACAATTTTAGATGTTTTTTTAATATTGGTATGGGGAAACTGTATAGTATTATGTTTTATGTAGTAATTAAACTACTTTATTAATATTAATTTTTAAGATTAGATAGTGATGTATCCAAAATTAAGTATTTTTATTAATATTTACTGATACGTGTTAAAATGTATATTTTCTCCAAACTATTGATTTTTATGGCAGTTAATTATTTAAGAGATGAATTATGCATTAGGTTTTTCTTAAATTTAGACATAAGAGTATTTCATTTATCTGTAGAGTTGAATATGTTATAAACTAATTTTAAAACTATTGGTGTATCAGTCATTTTCCCAGTATTAAATTGTATACCAATAAACATATGTGTAGGAGGGCTGTGAGCTTATATTAGCGATAGTTAATTTATGAATGTAATTTATTTGTATGTGTGAAAATATTTTTTTTTATTTATTGCTATAACTCTTGAGAATTTCGTATGGGACGGTTTGAATTAGAACTAAGTATGTTAAATGAGCGTGTTATTAAATTTCAGCCATAAGTCTCGGCACTATGAAAATTATCGCCTGAACAGAAACCCTGCAGATATTAAATCCTGAGCAATAACCGACTGTTTAAAACCCCCGTGTGGAAATTCTGATTACAACTTTCTTAAAATTACTTGAATAAACCAACTATTTGAAGTTTTTTTCTCACAGATGTATTTTAATCATGGTGTTATTGATAAAAGTTATAATTTGATGGGTTTTTGTCCAAGCGATGCTCATATACCACCAGTCTCTTATGATATAACAATATCAGAAATGTATTTCAATGTTCAAAAAAATAATTTTCACGAATTAAGTCATTAATATTTAATTTTAGCATTAAAACTATCCGCTACCAAAATGTTACCATTGATATTCATTATTATTTATTTATTAAATATATTTGTTTGAAATTTTTGAAACACTTAACATAAAAAAGTATTTTTTTCCGATTCTATCGGTAATATTTTAATAAATTATAGCTTTATTGCTATTGATATGATGCATACATGGACTTTAAAAAAATGTCTCAACTGCATAATTTGAGTAAGTATCAAACAGTAACAATCATACTTTATATTATAAATTTTGATTGCTAGAAAATAAAGTTGAAACATATATATATACAATTAAAAAGTGGACACATGGAGACCATTTTTCATACAATTAATTAATGTTAGGTGTGTTCACGCATTGGATTCAGATAAAAAAAATAAAAAACATAAAAATTAAAATTTACAGTATCCAATATTTATAAACTATATTTAGCTATAGATTAGACAGTTGACGATACAATAAATAAAAAAAATAACCCAATGATATCGAGTGCTAAGTGCTAAATCGACGTATCTACTCAAGTCATTGAAATCATTTTTACTTGAGATATGTTTATTTTATTTTAAATATTAAATCGATTGACACTAAGCAGTTGACATGGTATGGTTACTCGTATATTATAATGGTCTGCTTTAGAGCAAAAATGGTGATGGTGCATCCAATAAAAAAGAGTAATAATCTGATTGTATCTTTGTCGTTGAATTCACCAAAAAGCTTACACAATTATATTTCAGAGCTTTCTTCAAAGGAGTCATAATTGTATATTTATTATAATATTCGATCACCCACGAGTAGAAATATGTGTGCTGTAAATTTTGCAGATGCCAAACTTTCACCTTTCTCGTGATTATATTTGTTATTATTGCATTCCCAACTTTTGTTGAATCGATAATAATTCAACTCGGATTTTCTCTCGGTGCGAGCGTAAGTTGCCTACTTGGCTTATTTATTTTCAGTATATTTTATTACACCTATAAACATGTTTTCGCTATTTTCTCGTGTTGATTCGCATCTCCTGCTTTCGAATATAACTGTAAGTATAGCCTTTGGAATCATCTTGATATTAAAAATCATATATAAAATTACCGTTAATCTGTAATAATATATTTACCAGCTTTATGAGAACCTATGTTAACATCAATCAATCAATTACCTTACTAATATTATGTCGAATTAAATATATAAAATTGTCAAAAGCTTGAAAGATATTCATTTGATATTAGCAGTGTATTGATATGGTAACAATTTTCTTAAAACAAAATCTATGGATGTTTCTCAGCTATCAGTTTTAAGGTAAATAAAACATCAATAAAAATTGATTGCCGTGAAAAACATAATAATTTTTATTTATTCTATGTTGAATTATAAATATTTAGAAGTTTATAGAAAATTCTTGTAAACAAGGAACTTAATAAGTACAAAGTTTTGTGGGTAAAAAAAGTGTATAGAGGATTGAAATATATTAAATTATGATCAATATATACTGCCTACTTATACTCAAATGATAACTTAACAAATTGATACTAAGCAATTATAAATTTATTATTACGGCTTTTTTTGCTTGGCATTCATTAAAAAAATTACGTGCAACAAATGAATTTATAATAAGTCATAATATATTATTAAAATAAATTAAAAATAGTAACGCCAATCAATGTTATAGTTTGAATAATAATTTGATATAAAAGCATCAAGGTATTTAACCACTTTTTACTACATATATTGAATATAAAAATTCTCTCTAAAAAAATATTGTAACTATTTTAATTAAACTCAGTTTGTGATGACACTTTACTAGGCAAATACGGACTTGCGAAAAAGTGCTTTAAACGGTAAGGAACATATTTTTTTGAAGTGATTATTTTGTGTTGAATATATTGTTAATACCACACTGCGGAGAAATAGAAAAGATATTTTTTAGTTTTGAGTATAATATAATTTTTTTTTATACCATGTCCGCTCCCAAAGTGGAGCACATGGATCCACACAGTGTGAAGAAATCCACTCCGAAAGTAGAGTACATGGATCTCCGCAATGTGAAGACATCTTGACAGATTATTTTTCACGAGAATCGTTTGTCAGACAATTACTCAACCCAATGGACAGTAATATACTATTAATATATATTACGTTATTATTTTAAATATTTTGGACCAACTTACCTTTAATTTTAACTGTCGTACATATAGTGTTGAAATTGAATTGAAAGATTTTACAATACCTACAAAAATAGAACGATCTAAAATTCAAAGAATTGGATTCCTGATGTAACAATCTTGTGAAAAAATCTGCCAATGTAGTTCTTCAGATTGTGGTAATTCATAATTCATTTCTACAATGAATATATTTCTGATTTAAATAATATTCTCGACTTATATATTTTAAATGTTCTATTTCTCGAATGGAAATTTTCACTCTGTGATCCAGATTATATGTACTATATTTGGAAGCGAAAATGTCAAAAAATAATCGTTGTTATTTCCCGTTACTCATAGCAACCGGTATAAAGTTTTTAGAATCTTATAGAACTCTATTAAATGTACAGGTAGTCCTAAATTATGACATTGCGGTAAAATGAATATCAAATCAAAGTTCTCAGAAGGACGATTGCGTAATACAATGCATGTATGTAGTATTGTCCGCAAAGCGCCGTTGGGGAGGCCTGCCGTGGGTCAAACCACTTTCCTGCATGCCGTCTTGTACGGAGCCTATAATTTACTTACTTCGGGGCTCACAGAACGAGCGTTGCAAAAAGGCCCGTACCGTACTATAACTGGGCGGTTAGACTATGTTCAATTAAACATGGTAAAACATATAAATTATTTTAATATTTCGAATAATTAATTTGGTTTTTATGCCCTAATAATACGCGTGGCTTGATAAAAAAATACGTGGAATTTATACATATTTTTTTTATCTTTTCAAACTAGTCTCCATTATACTCTACAATACGAAAAACGAAAGCTTTTATTAATAAGTTATGAACTACTTGGTAGAAAGCAATGATTTATTGTGTACTATATTAATATTTAATACTACTACTTAATGTACTATATTAATCTGTATGTATATTTTAAATGCTTACACTGATTTAACAATTATTCTATTTTCTAAATCATAATGAAAGATATATTTGAATCACTCCTGAAACGCAATTTTTTAAATGAAGTTTGGCTTCTTCAGCGATTATATATTTATCTATTTTATTATGTTGGTGAAACGTCGCCCTTTCATGACTTTTTTCCATCTTAAGGAAGTAGTTACTGAGAGGTATGTCCAGTAATTTACTTTATCTAACTATTTATTTTATGTATCAACGGAGGTCAGCAACTATGTAATTCTTATTTTGCTGAAATTTATACATTCTTTATAAGTCATTGGACGGATGTCTCACATTTTTTTAACCATATTGGCCCAAATATATCCAAAAAATAATGAATATTAAGTATCTGGCCTACTAGGAGGTTCATATTTAAACGGCTTGAGAAAGAAGAAGAGGACGTCTGGTTCTAAATGATAACCGACGAACAATATTGCGTGGTCCATTTTGTGTGTATATGGGTAGTTTTGAATGAACAAAATAAGTACTCACCAAATCTAAAGTATTTAGCCTTATTTAAAAAAACTTATGAATATTTAAAGCGCGTTTGTTAACCCATGTAGTTACGGCTGTTGTGCAATAAATTACTTAATAGTATTAATACGAGGAAACAATACCTTAACATTTAACTGACCATTAGAGTGAGGATGATTTCAAATAATTTTTAAATTAACGCGCCCACTCTGTATCGAAAATGCTATATTTCGAATAAGAATTATCTCGGAGGCTCGCGCGCCGGAGGCAGATTCGGGTCGCAGCCTCCCCGCGGCATACTTTCACTGTCCCCCTTGCTCCCTCACATTTTTCCATTTATCACAAACGGAAGAACGAGACGGAAGTAGTAACCTCTATTACTCGGTAACCCAACCTTGCCGCGAGCGCTGCATCTCGTTCTAATATAATCGCATATCGAGCGAGTGCGATAGAGATAGCAGATGGGGTCACCAGATGATGATGTCGTGACTTGATCGAGTCACGACCCTCTCGCACACATGCAGCTTGTATGTGTGAGAATGTTGATCTGCATGTTTGTGTGTTTGTGAGCTGTGCTTTCCAATGTTAAAAAAATGTTTTCGGTAATATTTACGGTTGGCGGTAAATATTATAACCCAAAAAAATTAGACCACAATAAGTGTGAAAATATTTTTAACCTAAAATCTAATCAAATATAAAAAAAAAACAAAGGAAAAAAATGTATCTATATATATTACCCCATCTCCATCCGTTGGATTTTTAAAATCCGAAAATGCAGGACTGATTGCCCATTGGGTTGAATAATTGTCTGAAAAACAAATCATCTTCACACTGCGGAGATCCATATACTCCTCTTTCGGAGTGGATACCTTCACAATGTGTAGATCCATATGCTCCACGTTTGGAGCAAACATGGTATAAAAAATATATATATTACAATTAATCAAACAGAACATTTACATACTGTACCCAAAAATAATTATCATATCGTTATTCAAAAAGTTTAATAAAAGCTTTATTTAAATGCTATTTACGTTCTTTAATATTCATGATCGGTTACAAAAATTTGATTTAAAATCTTGACGCTATTGTACATAGTATTAAAATATGTACAACAATGTGGTATTACTTTGTTTATCTAGGTATTTAGTTTAATTATTCGACATAGCACCTGATTAAGTATATAACTCTAATAAATAATAATTATATACGTAATACTGCTGATACAAAAATAGAAAACATTAGAGACGAGAGAGTCAGTGATAATGATGAGACGTTGTAAAGGGTAAAATATATTGTATTGTCTTTCTAATATGTTAACCTAACCCTAACCCATAGTGACTTCAGTTTGTGGTTGATATAATTTTCAAAATTCGGTTGTGTCAGTAAATTGTAGTCATCGACACGACTTGGACATACATTTATTTGATCGTGGAAGCTGTATATGAAGAAGACAATTTAAGACGTATTTTGCGGTCGATGAAGCAATAAAATATGATCCGTGTATGATAGGACTAACGTTGACGTAACCTATTATAATATATTCGCACGATATGAAATAATATGTATTTTTAAATGTAGAACTGATGAGTAAATATATTGATAATTGATTAAATATTTTACCAAACTTCTAAGATGAAGATCAAATAGATAAAACATTTTTATTTAGCTTGCAATCAAAATTAATTGTATTTAATTTGCTCTGATCGTTACCACTAATGATGGTAATTTATGGCGTAACTCACGGAAATAAATCGATTTCCATGTTATTCTAAACATTTAATTGCTCTATCAAAAAGTGAAATTGCTGATGAAATTGAGTTGTATTAGCAAATATGGTTAGATAAGTGTTGAGCACATATGGATACAACATGTCATTTATGTCATAAAAGTATGATGTCATTCAACACAGTCTAATAAAAAGAAGTTATTGTTGAGGTTTTTGAAGATTCATAAAGAGTTGGTAAATTATTTATAAAAATATATTGGAAAGTTTTTGCGTTGTTAATTGATAAAATAATAATGAGTGAGAGCTCATGTCTCATAACTGTGACATCGTTAGAGATGCACATTTCTAATTTGCATAGTGGTTAGTGAGATAAGAGAATGCAGTTTGAAACCTGTTAATTAAAACACTAACTCGATGGTATTGTCTCTATTTGCGGTATCCTATGTGAGATTTTGCTATGAGATTGTTTAATTATAGTGTACTATATTCATTTGGGCAAAGAGAGAGTAAGGCACTTAGTAGAGATCAATTATAAAATCAAAATAAATAAGCGTGGAAATGTTTTATTATACCAGTATATCATAATTTTATTTTCTTTGTCTGAAATTATAAGGCTTCATTGATGTTTCACGTGCTATAATCATATATTTGTAAAGTGTTTAAAATTGCTACGAAATATTTTTATGATATTTTTAATTTATTGATCTGACTTGAGAAATAGTTACTGTATTCATCATACATGATCAAATAAATAAATCAGATATTGTAATTTAGAAAGCATATTTGCATAATACAATATTATTTTTGTTTGTGTTGTGGTTATAAATACTGGACAATTATTACAGTACATAATTTTATTCAGGATTATAGAAATAGAAAATATTTCGATTTTCAGTATAATCACATCAGTTTTTTTGTCATATAATAACAAAGCCACTACTTTAAATGTATTATCCTCACTTTAAGATTGTATTGATGTCATACTTTCAATATCAAGGTCAGGAAAAATTAGTGTTTTGACACGTCTAGTACATTGAAAAGCAATTCACGTTTTTTACGTCGTAAAATACTTACGTTTACTGGATAGTTGCAGTTATTTTGTAAGATACATAATATATTGAAAGTCATGGCTATATATCTCATATCGTTCTTTAAAAAAAATCATCCACTAAACATTTTTTTTTGTAATTTATCGTATGTAAAAACTAAGGTAATCATAATATTATATTATAAATACGAGAGGTGAAATATCTAATTAAAAGAATACACACCAGGAATTATTTGAAAGCTACAGCAACAATTAGATTTTTTTCGCCTTTTTCATTGTTCGCGCAAAAAGCTCTACTATAAAATTAGTACCGAGAAGTAATTGAGATCCGGTGAGCAAATTAATTACAATAATTTCGTTATGTTTACATGCAATCGTTAAAACTTATAACGCCATTGTTTAGAATCATCCCGACAACAGGGGTGTGCGAATATTAAAAATTGCCCGATATAAAATATTACTAAATATATAAGACAAATGATCTTCAAAATTTTCAGTCTTTATTTATTTGACTATGATTTCACTTAAAAATTACATATTCTTTTCTAGCCAAAAGTTGCATAGTAAAAAATACTTTAAGGCGAAGTGTATAAAATTCCTCGATGTATCCATTAAATCTATCTTTGTTTTGCATTATCATGATAATCTTTTCGCCCACCGCGGGATTCGAGCTCGCAACTCATTCATTATACTCCTTTGTTCACTACATTACGGTAAGTGAGTGTATTATTTTAATTTAGCAAATTCCATGAGATGCAATTAAGATTGCATAATTTCACTCTCTTTACCGATTATGGCGATAGATATGCTCTGAGCATATGGATCATGGACGATATTTTTAAGAAACTGTTATTTCTAAAGATTTTTTGTACTGATTTCACAAAACATATTGCAATTTCTTATGCCGTAGTGGAACTTGAACCTTCACCCACAGTACATCATGATTTTCAAGCGCGTGTTTTTTCAACTTTTGAAAACTGAGATGAAAGATATGTATTAATTTGCTTTGCTATCTCGTTAGAGACAATATTTAAGATATAAAATCCTTGTTCATTATTTAAGTTTAATTACATAGTGAAAATAGTATCTGAGCATCTCTAAATAATAGGAAACCGCATTGTGAGTAATGATTTTTTTTATACCATGTTCGTTCTCAACATGGAGCATATGGATCTACACATTGTGAAGACATCCACTCTGAAAGAGGAGTATATGGATCTTTGCAATGTGAAGACG
>JAGVSQ010006808.1:0-15935 GCA_022683975.1 Rhyacophila evoluta | reverse complement strand
GATCATTGTAAACGACACAATTTTCGTCTTTCTGCATCTTCGGGCTACATTATATTTTTACTTACTGCCCACATATAATTTTTTTTATTTTTACTGTTTTAAACGTATATACATTTGTAATCGTTCTAAATATTTATTCTATATAGTTAAAAAAAACACGCACACACTTTTTCCCGCAATATAAAAATCTTTTATCCATATATAATTTTACAAAATAACTTGAACTTCTTATTTTATAACAATTCCCGGATAGCGATTTATTAATCTCTGTCAAGAAATTCAGTTACCTATAAAGATATTTAATAAGTTTATATCAAATTTTCAGTAGACTGTCTGCAAGCGTGACAAGTAACCCTTGAGAAGATTGATCGTTTTGAGAGGAAAGACAGAGTGCCCAAGAATCACCACTTGTCTTGTCCCTTTCAAACTACGTCAAAGGTTATCGCCTAGTAAGCCTCATAACAATTCCTCTAAAAGGCTATCATTTTCATCACATTCATTTCAAGTAAATCGCAAATATGACAACTTAGAATGTTTGCTTAGAAACTATCACATTTTTTAATAGTATTTATCTCTATACTGTCTTTTTTATTCCACTAAAATAAATATGAAAAAACACACATTCTTTCAAACTGTAATATGAAACAAAATATATTTTTTTGACATGTTTGCTACATAGTAAGGTAATGACTCTGAGGCTCTGAAAATGCAGTATATGAACAAACAGATATGTATTGTGAAAATAGCTGAACCCAATGACCAGTCCTGCATTGTCAGATTAAAAAAAAATAAAGAAAAAAACAGATGCTGAAATTAAACTCGCATTCTTCTTATGTGAGAGACACGCGTTAACCATTTGGTTACTGGAGAGACATTATAAGTTTATGACACAAGTAATATGTTTACTTATGGTTTGAAATACGGTAATTGAGAATACAATTTTTTTTTATTTATTAATGTTGTGGGTTATAAAATTATTCTTTATCAAGATGTATAATGATATATCACATTATAAGTCTCACAATAATTAATGAAATAATAATCAGCGATATGATAATCTAACTAAAGCATTCAAACTTTTAATTAAAACTTTTATATTATAGTATTATGTATCGTATAAATCTGAATGTCAAATAACATCTTTATTATTTATTGTAGGTATAATATATATAATGATTTTTTGTTCGATAGTAAAGTTCTGAGAGCAGGAAGTCGCATTATCGGTCAGTTTTAGTAAGTATGTAGCGCCAGTCATTCGGCCATTTTGTTTGAGGGGTCGGTGTAGTGTTCACGAAATGGCGGATATCCTGTTCATCGCATGTTTTACGAGTTTCGCTGTCGTTAAACCTTTTACGCGTCGTGCTATTACAAAAATCCAGGGATTTTATATCATTTCGACTCGGAAAAAGGCATTCTATCCTGATTTTGACAGTAATAACATATATACAAGAAAAAGCAACATGCTACATTAAAAATACAAGCCGTCACATATAATAAACAGTTGCAGAATATTTTTGGACCTCTGATGTTATCTGTCTTTAGATATATTATTTATATCCTATACTAGGCATCTTTATTCAAGTAGATTCCAAAAAAATAGTACGCAATGATAGTTTTGAGAATGGAAAACATCATCATCTTAGCGGGGAACCAGTATTTATTTTCATTTTTAAGTGATTTATTTGCAGGTTAATTTAAAAAAATGAAAATAGCAATTTAATTTCAAGTGAGTAGAAGACGTTTGACTGACAAAACTATCTTGAAAGGTTTGATGCGACGTTTGTTAGTGTAGTTAGAAATTATGTCTATTTTATTACACTAGTCATAATTTTTTTACTAAAATGTTTATGTTGAAAATATTCAACCGATGCTGAACCCTAAAATAACTATATATACATACATTCTAAAGCACTATGGACCTTGGTTGGCTACCATTCCAATCCTTCCTGTATTGCTTTTCTAAAATCTCCTACAATTGTAATTAGTTTACCCGTTACACCGTCCAGCTATCACAACTTGTATCTCTCAACGCTGTAGCCAAAAAGTTTCTCTTAATGAGCTTTTTATGAACATTAATAGACTTTAGAGCTTAAATGCGAACCGGTATCGTTTAGTTGAAACTTAATGTCACTTTAGTTTAAATTTTTAAAACAGTCTTAAATAAATAATTGATAAAAAATATATTCATTGAAATAAAAGACGTTTATTATTAACGAATAAAATAATCAAGATTGTTTTTAATTTTGGTGTGCTACAATCATAGAAAAAATCATTGCATATCTCTGCAGAATTATGTAATATTCTCACGTTATTAAACTTAACTTTATACGAGAAAGTAAAATAACTTATATATTTAGTTTCATATGACAATGCCTTTGTATTAATTTTATCCCCGAAAAGTTATTCAAAAAACCTTGACCATATTTAATAACCTAAATATATTTTGAGTAGGATTGTGTGATAAGAAAAAACGTATAAAAAGATATTTATGAGGTTTTTTCTCCCACGACTAAAGAGGATAAAGGCAGAGAAGTAATATACACGAAAGCATGTAAAGTAGGGCAATTCTCATATACAGGAAAAATCGGTGTGCCAATTTAGATGCATAGTAGGTATTGTATCAGCTTGAATGTAAATACACTTCATAAGAAAATGCTTTTTGAAATTTGTATTATCATGCTCAGATACGAAAGAGCCAAAAGAGTGCTCTGTGTTGAATTAAATGTTTGCAAACGACCTCATCTTTATGAGTATTGTAAGATTACAGTTACCAGTTACCGCAAGCCAACGTAGATGAGAGTTGGTTATACTACAGATATCTCCTTTGAGTGGATAATGAATCAAATTTTCTTTACTCTCATCAAGATTGATAAAAAAATCTACTGATGCATAAATATGTACTTATTTGTCTGGTCACCTACAAATTTCAATACAATTGAGCTGCTCCTGCACCAAATTCTGAAGAAAGTAGAATATTTATAGAATTATTTAGATTAAATTTTCAGTATTATCATATTCAAACTTACATATGACACTCCGAGGGTAGCCTGGAAGGAGCTTTACTTCATCTAAAGCTTTATTCACACTAGAGCTTAGTACAGTAGACAACATTAGCACATTAATAGGTTTTTTCATAAAAAATACCATACAATTAACGATATCGCACGGCGGCAAATTAAAACGAAGTTGTTTATTGTTTTAGTCTACATCCATTACGCCATAGATGTCCCAGGATGATATGTGATTTTAGCAGACGTAATTTGTTACCAAAATCTGAGTCAATAGGCAAAGCTTATTGAATACTCTACTAAAATCAGCCAGTGCACAAAATAGAACTGATTCTAAATTTTCAGGAAAATGGCGGTCTCCTACTTATTTTTTCCTACTGATAATTATTTTTCTAAAACAATGAAAAAAAAATAATGCTGCTTAGGCAGAAAAGTTAAAAAATATAATGAAAAAAATGTAAAAAATCTTTGTCAATAACTTTCTGGACAATTAAATGAGACTTTTCAAAAAAATCAAACGTTTGATTAGGCTGTGTTTTTTAGTTAAACTATGTTGAGATAGTTAGGTTAAATTTAGTTACATTAAGTAAGGTGAGGTTATATTGGGTGAGGTTAGGTTCGCTTACGTTATGTTAGTTAAGGTTAGTGTCTTATTTGAATTGTTTTTACTTTTATTCTAGAGTACCAAATATTATTGTTTTAAAGCACCTTCTATTTCTATCATTCACGTAAAGTCGTACATGTTAATCAAGTATTTCATATCAACTCTATGATACGTATACTTAATGTTACAAATTAAATATAAAGTAATAAAAATGTGAGCAAATGGCAAAAATACTTTTGAGAATTTCCGGCGATGTTTTAGCGGAAGTGATTAGCCCATACTAACTAACAGCTCTAGCATCCTGAATCGAACCGCAAGTTCAAAACATTCATTTTACCAAATAAATTAAATAGATTAGCAATGAATATTTTATTATCCACCCTGGCTAGAAACGAAACTGTATATTCATGTTTTATTCAAAAATAAAGGGACACTTTTAACTAACCGTTAAGCGATTATTTAAATTGACGACCCCTGCTTCGTAGTATGGTACAGAGATAAAATAAAATATACATTACAGAAGTGGATATAAGTAGATAAGTAAAATGATTGACCGATTTTCATTTTAAAACTCACCTATGTTTATTTTTTATTTGACGTATCTTATACGATTAATATCTTCAAATGACTTGAAAAATCATATAGGCTGAGTCATAGCATTCACTATCTCAATATGATACTAAAGGGTAGTATTTCGTGCACCAAAAAAATCTTAATGTTGATCATGTAATATTTTTATTACTATTGCTTTTTTTTTTCAATTTTTAATATTTTAAACTGTGCTAAAAACTTATTCTGAATTACAATTTAATATATTCTTCTACACTAATACCGTTCACTAAAAATATATTTCATTTCATTACTTAATAATTTAGTCAGTAAATTTTAATTGTGAAAATCATCAAAACGTTCGATAATTTTATTACATTGTAGTTTTTGAAATTAATCGGTTTTGTCGATAGATATTTTGGTTATATCACAATAATTGATTTCACAGCATTGAAAAGTTGCTATAAGCGAAATAGACATCAACAAAACCAATTAATTATAAACATTGCAGTATAATATATTTTTTTATCGTGTTCACTTCGTGGAGAGTGGAGAGTATAAATCTTAAGATGCCAGCTTCAAAAGTGGAATATGTGAATCTCCGCAATGTGGAACATGTATTGACAGATTATTTTTTATGAGAATCGGTTGTCAGACAATTGCTTCACCCAATAGGCACCCAGTCCTGTATTTTGAGAATTCTCAAAATCCGGCAAATGCAGGAATTGTATCTGCATTCCCTGGATTGCTAGGTGGTCACGCTAACCTTTACGGTGCCGGAGAGACCTAAAAAGACAAGAAATGTCTCCACGGCTCGTATAATTATTGATGGTTTTAATTATTAGAAGATTATTAAGATAATTTCATATCGTATTTATTTTATTTATTAGAACTAATCCACTATGAAATAAAGATTTCCAGAAGCTTCCTTTTTTCTCTCATTAATGTTTTATTTTCACGTATTTTCATTTAATTCAATTTAACCATCTATCTATCTTTTGAATTTAAGAATATCTATTCTATTTCATGTTGTGTCAGTGATTTAGTAAGTATGTAAGTATGCTGACAGATGTGAGTACATGTTTTTTCTTCCTGATTTAAGTACTTCATTCTAACAAAGGTTCACATCCTTACAAATTTCCTTTAGATCTATATATTTATCTCCATGCTTAAAATGATATATTCAACCATTTAGTTACTACGTATGACATTGCGATTTGTGGAGGAGGACAGACAGAACCTTTTAAGGGTTGATATGTCTCAGAAAGATGTTAATTAAGGATATAAGTCACTCCGAAAAGCAGGCAGTAAGAAAATCTTTGTCAGCGCGACTGAATAAATCGTTGCCTTGTACGCTTTCAGACGAGAGAACGTATCCTTAAAAGTTTACACACAAGCTACGAAGTGAGAATTTGCTCGACTTAACTAATTGCTTATTATTATTTTGGAAAGTATATATATGCATCTTAATTGTAATATATTTTCTTAATGATCATCAAGAGCTTTGAAAGCTTACGGAAGTTGTAAAATATAAGTTATTAACCCAGATATATATGTTTTCTACCGCATTATGCTGTATATTATACGAATAATGCGACAAACTCTACGGGAAAAATACTGCGTTAAATTATAGTGTATCACTGATGTTAACTGTATAGATACAATTGTTTATTTTAACCGTGTGAAGTAAGCTTTATTAATGATTTGAATTGTGACCCATGCTGGAATATAACAAGAAAAGATTTTTCCAATTTTATTTTTGTAGATGTGAAATTAGAATACGATCAAGATCGTGTCAATGCCGAAAAATATTATACATTCCATATCAAAAGAAATCTAAAAAACAAAACATTATCTCATTATTATTTATCCTTCCAAGAATAGTACAGTGTGGCACGGAAAGTTGCATGCTAGTTACTTGCGAAGACAACCAGTTTAAGCGGTAAACCGTCCTTGAATAAATAAAAGTATGCAATAAACTTTTCTTGAAGGTCAATTGTTTATTATGAGTATTTAGTATTTAAATATTTAAAAGCTTCCTTTATTTTACAATAGTCGATTTCTCAAAATCATCGAATCACATTTCCTGTTCAAATTTATATTTTAAGATGATTTTTTTATCATGATCCGAATGTAAAATATATATATAAATTTCCATACATGTATATCCATATCTTTAAATATCTAATACAAAAATAAAGAAAATTAATTACTGCAGTGTAACGATCTACGTCAATACATATTTTTTCCACTATGATCGGTGTGTACTCAACTAATAAGTTAATTCGGCATGCAGTTTTGTATTTTGAAATTTAAAATATCCATCTATATGTAGCTAGCGTATTGATTAGTAATTAGATAGATTAGCGTAGATTAGTTCCGGTAATGAATTGCACTCATTTATTTCTCGGTTACCTGACTGATATATGAACCTGATATAACTTCGCAGTGGATCTTCATCTTCTCTACCAATCTTCATGGTATTGCGCCAAGTGGCCTAAGTATAGATGCAAAGAGTGTGAGGATCTATAGTAAAGATGCTTAAGCCAGCGAAACTTTAAATAATCACATGAAATCGAAAAATTGGTCGGTTAAAAGAAATACTATTAATTATCAGTAGAAAAGTCCTAGTCCTAGAACGAGTTGAAAATGATAACTACTCGGCAGTGAATTGATTTAATAGTAGCTATATGATACGAAAATATATGATTAACAACCAGTTTTTATAGTGTAACTTCCACTAAAACTTTTCTGTAAAATCTCATTTCAAAAAATTAAGTGCTCTAGATTTTATTACTTTTACGACATAATTGCATTTCTATAAGTTGACAAAGCACCCTTTAAAACTACTAACGTAAAGCTACACGTCGTATTAATAATACACTGCTTTAGATAAGTCTGCGTGGTTAATTTACTAGTCTGTGTCCAGAATTTGTAACATAAATAAAAGTTCGTAAAAGTTTGAAAGGGTCATAAAATAATTCACAACATTTAGTAAAATGGTAACTTTTCTCATAAATTATAACCTTATTGTAAAATATTATATAATAATATATCGACAGCCAAAACGTAATCTTATATTATAGAGTTACTCGTGTCAATTCACTATTTTTTTTTTAAATATATTAATTGATTTGATTACACAAACTATTGATGTAATTTATTTTCAATATAATATTAATTTCATGTAAGTAAAAATGTTTCCAATTATTCTTAATTTTTTCCATCATGTCTGATGGAGCATATAGATCTCAATGGTATAAAGGCGACCACTGGACGACCACTCCAGAAATGGAGTATGTGTCGCATTTTCAAGATTTATTTTTTCGCGCGAATTGATTCTCAGCTTATTTCTTAACCCAATATGCATCTTGTTCTGCTTCTTTAAATTTCCTTAAATTAGCACCCGTGAGAACCGAATCCGCAATCTTGGGCTCTAAAGCACACACTCAAACTTTTTGGCTAACAAGAGCCTACCTTTAATTGAATATACCAATGAATATTGCTATTTTTTTTTTTTAAAGTACATATATATAGTATAAATATATATCTAAATTGTGAAGGTTTATCTCGAGATATTACTTTTATGAAGATTAGTAAGTTGGAAATCAATATCAAGCCATTTGCTAGAAATATCGAACGTTTGATAAACATTTAAACATATATTTGTATGTAATCATAGAACCCAATGTATCTGAATGAAAGTTCTCCAAATAATGCAAGTACGAGAACTTATTCCCTCAGCCATAGCACTGCTATTAAAATTATTTAACCCCACAAAAATACAGTATAATATATTGAACTGAGTTGCTTAAATTACTCCACAATAAATATATAAATAAAGAGTAAAAATACCAAGAGATAAAATAATATATTGCACAATGAATTATTTGATAACGATTCATACAAACATTAATAATCTCTGTTTCATTTTTCATCTACCCACACAAAGCTCTTTTCTGCTATGTTATTACGAAAGTTGAAAAAAAATACCTGCTTTTAAACAAACTTACTTATTTTATCTTACATAAGTATTCAAGAAGTATAAGCTTTTATTTTATTTGACCATGTCGACTCTTAACTAAAATCATATGGTCAATACAAGACGCTTTTACGATTTGATGTACTCAATTTTTTTTCTAGATTACGCTTCACTTATTTCAATCTAACAAATACTTACTGTAATTAGTACCAATGATCTTAAAGGGTCTTAGAATTCTATGGGTGATTTAGATGTATACCGAAAAAGTAAATTTTAGTATTACTGAAAGATTTTTAACTTTCTTGTATTATTTGTTCGTTTCATTACAAACAAATACAAATAATTATGTAATATTTTTACCAATTTTACCAGGGAAGCGCAAAATAAACTTTCTTGGAAATAGTTTGTAAAAGTTATTTTCATTGTTTCAATTTGACAGCATTCCATCAAATATTCTCAGAACATAAAATAAATTTGAAATCTGTGCTATCTACGAGTTACAGATCAAATAAAATAATTATTAAAATCCATCAGACTTTTAGAGCGATTTTAATTAATTACATTTTTGAAATATTACGTGAAATCGTATTGTAGATACAGTAACAAATGATACAAAGCAATGTCAAATGATATGTAAAATTAAGTCAGTATTTATAAATACCTGAATGTTGTAGCTACTACTTATAGTATAAATAAATTCGTGCATAGTTATATTGTTGTCATTTGAGTCGATGAAGTTAATCTAAATACGACTGCTTAATAAATAAATGCGAATTTATGAAGTCGTTGAATTCCTATGTTACAAACTTAGTTTTCGCAGATAAAATGAGGCTTTGCACAATGTTAATATATACGTTAGTTTAGATGCAAGTCATGATGTTGGTGGGCTTTTGAATGGCCAAAATATTTCAACGAATAGCAACAAGTCATTGCAAAATACGTTTAGATATGACTCCACACGTTTGAGATACGTTGGAGACCTTGCCGACAAGACACGTGCGCGTTAAATTGGTTTCTGCGTAGAGTACTAAGTGATTTATTATTTTTATTTGTTCACCCAATAGGCTAATCTTTGGTAGATCAATATAAAACATTGCGTTCATCAGATTAATACCAGAATATTTAAAATAAATAATACGCATACATATATATATATAATATAACAGTCGTAGGACTGAGGCAGAAAATGACACTGATGGCAAAAAAGGTTTTATTCTTTCAATTTTTGATATACAAAACAAAAGAGGATTAATATTAAGAATTATAGTATTTTTTTACCCTATACTCTTTGCTACGACATAAAACTTGTAATGCGAGCGTATTGAACGTGAGTCGTTCATTGAAGTGCCAGAAGTGTGCTATAAGTAAGACCTTGATTGGCGTATACCAGAGTGTGCACAATACCCTTTAACTAAGCCCTGTCAATGTTATATAGCTAAGCCTTGTCAAAAAGATTTGTCGCATGCCATCATTAGCCACAAGTATATTATAGTATTTATATGACTTTATTCAATTTGAATGTGTATCTTGACAGATTTTTTTAACAGTATTATTAGCCAATATTCTATCACATTTGGTATTCCTACTTACGGATATAATATATATTGAATTATGTGTGACTGTAAGAGCTAAGTCCCCACAATTTGAGAGAATTTACACACACTTAAAATTCAGCTAATAATACAACATACAGAGTTTTTAAATGCGTATATAAAATATATTTAAAAATAGAAATAATAATTTAAAACAACGTGGAGGCGTTCCGTTACATTTTTTTAAATACGCGTTTGTCGTCAATGTAGCCCATTTCTAAGTTCACCTAATCATAAACAAAGTCTGCCTAAGACAACAAAACAAAGCAAGACACATAGAAAAATGTACAAGCTTTCGACTTTTAGGAGCTATGTCAACTTGTCACACCTCAATCAATGCCAAAATTTACTTTTTCTATCGTATCAGCAACATAAACAACAAATGTGTGATAATGACATTTGACTTATACTCATTGTAATATATTTGTGAATGCGTGTCGAAATCAGATAAAATATTACCTACAATAATATAAATGAAGTTTATTATTTGCTTTTTCTTTAATGTAATAACTCAAATGGTATTTTTATTAGAGGGATGAAATGCCTTAAGGGTTATACGTAAAGAATAAAACTATAAAATATTTTCATGGTATAAAAAAGCATCAGGTCGAGCTAATCAGTTGATTGTGGTATTATGAAAAATATGTTGGAAATATTTGATTAATACACTATGTAGACAAATTAAATTTAATTCAATTAATTGAAATGAAATAAGCTTTTGGGATATATATTTTCATTCTTTAGTAGGGTATAAGTTCTTAGTTTGGTATTGATAGACTCTATTTATGCTATTTATTGACTCAACAGTTCATAAAAAAGCTTTCTCTTAATCCAAGCCATATTAATATATAATGATGTTCAATTTGTAGCATCGGCTCTAAACCTTTGCTGGGCTGTGGCCCCCTTTTGAGTTAAAAAAATTCTGTGACTTTTTCACAGATTTTTTTGACGAAAATTAGCTGTCAGCTAATTACTCAACACATAGCACATCTAGTCTATCAGATTAGAACCTGTAACCTTTAGCTCCAAATTTCTCACATGAAATGAAGGATTGCCTTGTTAACATGCTGAATTTTGTATTATTATATCATTTTTATGTATATATTTTTTTTATTTTTTAATTTTAAATTTTGTTTAGCCATGATAATTTTACTAAATTTTATAATTTCTTCATTAAGATTTTACGTTTTCCATAAATTTTGTTTGTTTTTGACATTTAATCAAATGTCACAAAGCATTTTTCAGTCGTCCTCAGTAATTCCGCGATAAATTTGTTTTAAAAAAAAGGAAAATAATAATTATTATTAAACATAGCAAAAAATAAAACATCGGGCATTCCCCGAAGTAATAAATCATGAAGATTTACGTCACTTAGCATCACAAAATATAAAAAGCCGTCATTAATTCCCACCCACAACAGAGCGGAAGAAGTGACGTCGCATTGTCCCAAGAGGGCATTTTGTTTGTTTGTTGAAGTAGTCACTTTTGACATATTGCCTAAAAGCTTCGTATGAAAATGCAACCAAATTTTGAAAGCTCCAAATTTTTTTTATTCCTGAAGAGATTAAGACTTTTTAAAAGTTATTCTTTGAGATATTTTAGTTATCTTCCATGAAAAGCAAAGACGCTGTTAAATGGAAGTAAATATTGCAAAAGTTTATTGAATATCTGAAGTTAAGTAAATGTTTTAAATACTTTGGACTTATTGTAAATCCTTCTTATTAATAAAATTCCCTGCAATCAAAAAAAAAAAATACATAGTAATGGAATTTAATAATAATAATTTATACATATTTGGTGTTAGCGGGAAACCATCGTTTGTTATAGCAATTAGCGTGGGTTACAATTTTAAGGTTTTATTATAAAGTTAGAACAACATATACCATGTTCGTTCTGAAATTGAAGCATATTTATCTTTACAATGTAAGCACATGTAATGACAAACTTTTTTTATGAACCCAATGGACATCCAATTCTGCATCTTTGGATTTTCCTTCAATCCAGTATCTGTGGAGGTGGAACCAGTAATCTTCAGCTCCAAACGCGTACAGTTACCTCTTGACAACCGAGGAAATAGACAAGATAACAAATATTTCGTCAAGTCAACTAGCTGAGGCTAGCGGTAGGATGAATGACAAAAAGAAAAATATAACTGAAAATCATCTAATGTGATTAAATTTAAATTATTTTCCGTTTTTATTGAAAAAAAAATCCAAAATCATTAAGTAAACTAAAATACACACTTCAAACAAATATAGTTAGTATTGGACCTATCAGCCTTCCTTAACGATCCTTGATTTTTTGAAATGCTGTTTGGATGACGTACTCTTTCTGAAGTCATTAAGCGGGCGGAGACAGTGTCGCCTCGTTGGACGTCCACTGGATCTCCACGCCTATAGCCTCTGCACACCCCTCTATCGTTACCGATAGAACTGATTTCACTTGACCCAATTCTTCCAAAATACATAACGGAAGGGTGTTATTATATCTTGTGACGAACGCACTTAACAAAATCGAAAATCTGAGATCCTCACTCCTTTACCAACATCAAACTGACAGCTTTATCATAATTATACCAAAAACGAGCTTTTATAATTTATTGTTTATAAACATCCCTTTTTTATAAGGCTCCAATTTATCATATTATTACATTTTTTTAAATGTTTGAACGTACTCGACACGATTATTTAAGCATCCAGTTTCATTAATGTTGACAACGGAAATATAATAACTATTCTAAGTCATTTATATTGAGCCTTCTATTTTTTGAATATTATTATTACGTACCTATACGTTTCCTATTTATTTTTTAATTAAAAAATAGTTAAGGCTTTTAAGAATCATTAATTGTATTCACATTTAATAAATCCTTACACTACGTGCGCACAATATCTCTTCCGTTTAAATTCTTACAATTATAGTTTATTTTGAAATGGTAAGTAATCATTCAATTCTTAAGCCATGAAACATTTATTAAATATTCGCTGCAAGTTCTTAAAAGATTTATAGAAATCTTTGATATCGATAATCGACAAGACCGTATTTTTATTAATTTGGCAACCGAGTTATTAAAATTATTAAGTTGTTAAATTAAAATCGGTTTATAAACAGATACGGCAATTATAAAATACATCTAGCTTTGGTGGATGTATTTCATGAACAATTTCGTGTAATTTATTATTTATAGAGAAGCTTTATTTTTACGCGGTTCACTTTGTCACACAGTTTCACTTTTTTAAACATCAGAACAATTTAATTAAACATATTGTAATAATTTGTCCAAGATGTTGTTAATATTTTGTTCAGAAATAACTATAAATAGTTATAATACATTTCAAATTAAATTGAAACAAAACATTTATTAATTATTTTGCTAAACCATTTTACGATAAAATAATTAACTTGATATTGGTTAGTAATTTTTAATTTTTAAGACACAATGGCTATTAGACTCGCTTGAAAGAGTTTTATTTCAAAAAGTTCAGAATATTAGATCATAAATATAGAAAAGAGCTTCGTTAAAATTAAAATGTCAAAAGAATAGAAGGCCTTCGAAAAGTAAAAGCATTTTTAGCTGAAAGTCAAATTTTTTAAAAGCTGTAGAGTGCTGCAATATGGTATGGAATATAGATGAATACGTTTAACGAAATAGTAATTATCTTCGTAATTAGTTGTGCTTTCTTACGACAAAATTGTAACTTGGAGTTGTTTAATTTTTTTTGGTGCGGTTTTATGTTTGAAAAGATATTATCTTTAAATAAAATTTTATAATAATAAGATTTTCGTATACTAGAATATAAGCGATATATATTCTAGTATACAAAAATCAGGTATTAAGAAATTAATCATGAAATACTCGTTGGACTTTTTATTAAATTACACTTCTGGTAGAGATGGAAGCTTGAATACCTTTGCCTCAATTTTTTTATTTAAAATTTGAAATATATGCATGATATATATACCCAATTTAAACAAATTTAAAAAGTGTCTAAAAATATGTGTATGCCATTCATTTATACTTAGTAAAACTATATTTTGCAGAAGTTACACAAAAAAAATAGTTGAGACATTTACATTTTGTTCTAATTTGGTAGCTAAGTGGTAAAAAAAAGTTTGAATCTCATTGAGACATAAATATTAAAAAAAACTCAAGGATATAAAACTGGATTCCCAGCGCGCTTAGTGGTTAGTTTATAATCAATTATTGTATAAAGTAATCTGCTAAAATATTTTTTTATATTTCAGTGATGCATAATATCTTTTATACATACTATCCATTTTCGGAATAAGTATGCTTAATTTGCAATTTATGCATATAACGGATCTAGATATATGGCGAGTGAGATGTGGAAAAACATTTTTTTCTATTGAAACAAAGATAAAAGACAATCGATATTTTATACAAATCAAATATAAATAAAATCCAGGACCGGTAGAAATATATTACTGATTCTACCAATATTAATTAACTCGGTAAAGCTGTAAATGTAATATGTAAACAGACTTTCACTTTTTTCCTATTTCCTCAGCATAAAACACTTTTTACGATGCTGTCAATTTAGGGTATGTAAATATAACACGAATTCTCATTTCATACGTATGTATGAAAAATATACTCAAATGTTTTTTTTTTTGACTTTGGCAATTTTCGTAAAACTTTTGGGTCAATGTAAATAAAAATAATATAAATAAAACGCGTTAAAGTATGAATACATAGCACGCAAAGTTTGTTTTTGTTGTGGCGGTTTAAAACTTTATGTATATGTACATATATTTATTTATGCTGTGAAGTTATATTTTTATGACTCGAACGGAATAGACCAATTCATAAATTTATTAAGACTTGCATAGTTCAGTGATCTTATACTATGTCGATGTTATATTTGTTTACATTTTTGCTGCGTTCTTAGTTTTGGTGATAAATGACAGAACAGATTCGAAGCTTTTGGTTGTTTTATAAAATGAGAACTTGCAATTCAAAACATCGTCCTTAAAATATATGTATGTATTATCGAATTATATATTCCTGAGTGGTCGATTGGCATATGTTTTGGTACTAAAAATTGTAAGTGCATTCAATATTTTTTTTTCATTATAGATCAAGGACTAGATGAGATAATAGATGAGCAGCAAATTTGACTGATAACCAATACTTGTGTGATAGTAGAATTTATTAAAATATGTCTTTTCATTATGAAGATTTATATGCTCTCTTATGGAGTTGAAATGGTACATACATATGATTTATATAGAATATAGACACATTTATTACTATTTAGTCCATTAGTTCTACGTATTTTATTGCCAGATTAATCGCGAGTTCGAGTTATAGTAATGTATTTTTTTTTTTTAGATTTAAGGGTAACAGGACTGGGTGTTCAATGATTAAGAAACTGGCTGAAAAGTTATTTTTGTGAGAAACAAATTTATTATATTGTGTTGTAGAGATTAAAATAATTCAAAATTGAAGTGTGGCAGGCTTAAAAAATAATTTATACGTATTAACAAAGATATGTCACAAAATAAATTGTATTGAATATGAACTGACAGTTCACTTACATTACTTTTGATCTTTTTCATAGTATAAATACGACGTGTTATAATTTGGCCAATGTTTTAATAAAGTATACATCGTAATATAAATATAAACAATAGCTTCATAAAATTAGGGATTTTTTATGATTGATTAACGAATGACTAAACATAATACGAATTAAGCAATTGATTTCAAATCAATTTTTATCAACAAATAATATTTTAATATGGGCCTTTACATTGATGACATCCTTGTGATTCACTTTCAGAATGGTTATGGTTAAAATACCCATAAAGTAATACAAACATATACTGAAATCATTTTGACTATTTTTCCTAACAATAAATTAAAAATATTGTAACATATTTCAATTACTGCAAAGAAATTTTCTGTTTAAATTTAATTGTAAACTGTGTTATGTTGATGATTTATTAATCTCACTTGTGTGCATGGAAGTTTTAAAGGAATGTTTACTTGAGGTTTTACTTGATATTTGTTTTGGGATTTTAAAAGGTTGTCCAAAAACTTTAGTTTGTTTGAATTATATTGAACTTAAGTAAACAATATATAAATATAATATAATATATGGCATATTATTGTAATCTATAGGAAATACTTTACATATAAAATACTTCAATTTTATTTATTTATATATTTTACAATA
>JAGVSQ010006807.1:0-15935 GCA_022683975.1 Rhyacophila evoluta | reverse complement strand
ACGTTAAGCGCATTTTGCGAATTTGCCAAAAGTAGCCCGCAGGTTAAGTGTTAAGTTCGACTTACGCCGATTCCATTTACGACCGAGGTGCTAGAACGTATTTTCGTCGTAAGTCGAGGAAAACTTGTAATATAATTTATAAAAGAAGGGCTACCATTAGATGATTTGTTTATATTAATTTTAAATTATATGTGCCTAGAATAATATTGTATCAATAAGCAACTTGAATATATTCAGTTTCCTGGTAGTCATAAAAATTACATTTTTCAAAATATGTCTGTTGATCTAACAATTTTGTGAATTTAAAATTCAAATCAGTGTTTTCAAAACGTTTCAAATATTTTCGAAACGTTCGACAGGAATTTTTGTTACGTAAACGCAAACTAAAAAAAACGGTGTATTTAACATAAACAGATAATACATCTCGGAAGAATTTTATGACGATTCCTATACATAATTTTAATATAAAACTGAATGTCATTTTTCAGATTTTATGGACATTTTAGTGCGGTAACATGATATTTTTATTGCGTTTTTATTCAAGTTTTTACTGCCATAGACAACATATTTATACGCCTAAGGAAAAAGAAATTAGATTGATGTCAAAGGTCAGCCTGAAAGTATACTACTAAAAGTCGTTTAAGATAGTATTTATTAAATAAACATTTTATATTATATATTTATCTAAATATCTATATTTTCTCCCCGATAACGTAGAAATTAACGTGCGCGTCTAGCAATCTGGGGAATGCGGGCTCGACTTCCCATCTGTCGGATTTTTTAAAAATCTAAATATGCAAGCCTGGATGCCCGTTGGGTTGAGCAATTGTCTGACAAACAAGCCTCGTGAAAAATAATCTCTCAATATATTGCGGATATCCATGAACTCTGCTTTCGGAGTGGATTTCGGAAGTATTGGGAAATCAATGAACTGTTTTAAATGATAATATTTTTTTTTTTACTTGAAGTGTGTTTAATTTCATAAACAATTTAATAAATATATGATACGTGTTGTCAACTTATAGCCTTTAATATTACTTCTTATTTTTTTAATTAAAATTTCGGACTGGGTTTTTTACGTAAAATTTATATATATTACGACACGTGTTTCGTCTTATTAATATATATACACCGTTGAATCATATTTTTTAATCGTAATAAATGTAGATTAAATACCCCATAAAACAGTAAAATGTCACCACCACAATGTCATAAATATTCTTAACATAATTTGCTATACAGCCGGTTTCATTCAAATGAATCCATTATCAACTAATGTCAGCTTATTAAATTTGATTTTTTCAATACAAAATTCTCACTATTTTACACACGTGCGAATACATGTATTTTGATTATACAAACTCAAATATTGCGGTTTTATTAGGGTAACGACTATATGAGAGAAAATATTACAATTCAAGGGAGTTACGCACGATCAAAGTTTGCAAGCACAATCATTTGTGTGTGACCATTTTTTTTTCCTGACAACGGAATATCTACTAATTTTCAGTAATCGTACGTGTTTGATATAAACACCAGCCATCCAGCGACATGAAATGAAATAGCAAAACAAACCATTCAATGATACGGTATGCTTCAATTATTATAACTTAATTAATACTATGCTCGATTTGGCCAACAAAATGCACTATGAGTTTTGAAAGTTAATTGTTCATATCACTTAACAAAATTAAAATAGTGATACGTACAATTTTAGTATTTAAAAATGTTGGTAATAAAATATTAAACGCTATGAAAATAATACTAAACTTACTTATTCAAACGATAATTAGTAACTCTAACTGATGTTGGAAATACTCAAGTCTGAATTGAAATAAAAGCTTTTTTTTTACTTCATCACCTCTTTGTGAGATTCGTAAAACGAAACAATGAAATAACAGTGTTATAATATCGTAAATTCTTTAACACATGGTTACCGTATTTATACGATCGTTAATGCTTACTTGCCCAAGTTCGCATAGGCTTTAGAAATGCATATAGCCGATTCAAAATTAATAAATTATGTAGCTACGCCATCTTATCATTTCTACTATGTACTTTCTTTTTAATGGTGTTAAGATTGACTTGATAAAAAATTATTTTATTTTATATCATATTATTTTATTATTCGTATAACACACATTCTTTTGGGATATAAGATAATAAAACAGCTGATTCTTATCATGTATATACATTGTAACGGTTAGTTATTTTTTTATATATATACGTATGATTAAATCACAATCAATCTAGTTATCTTGAGAATTAATTGTGGAATTTCCAGGTTAATTTAAATTGATTGCGAAATAAAAATGACCATGCAAATATATCACACTTCTTTCAATGATGATATCTGTGATAACACATAAACGAGTCAAAGGTCCTCCATTCTGCAACTGCACTCTCGACATGAGTGCCAATATGGCGATTTATGATTCTAAATGACTTTCAATTCGAAAAGATTTTGATAAGCAATATCAACAAGTGACAGATGTTTAATTTTATTTATACGACATTTGACACCATATGCACCATTTATTTATGACATGCGTCGCATACTAATTTCATTTATCAATGAAAATTAATTTGATCGGAGTATAATCACATGGACCCTCGGAAGAAAAAATGACCTACCCCTTAGTTTTTTCAAAATACTTGTCTTTGATAATCACAATCTGTACAATTTAATTCACTCTTACACAAAAGTATTTAGGCTGCAAATGTCGAATTAGTACCCACGTTTGAAAAAATGATGGTCTGTCAAATTTGCGACCAAGAAAAATGACTTTTACCACATCAATCTTATTGGTTTATCTAAAACTACTTATTAAATGAATATCCGATAGGGTAAAAAAAAACACCAGTTATAGTCTTCGTGCACTTTGAGGCTGTATCTATTTAATATGTTGACTTTGGTCCAAAATCATTAAATAGACGATTTTGTGCCTCCAGTAATGTTTGCTCTGTGTGGGTTACATCCTTTTCCCTTTCCACGGTCGATATGGTTTATTGAATTATATTACTCTCATCTCCCGCGTAGCCGAGTGTTAAGCATGCACAGTTTGGAGCCAGAGGTTACGCGTCCAATCCTAACAGCTGCAGCATTTTGAAAATTCTAATGATTGACGGTTATCATGCGCGTCTAGCAATCCGGGGACACGGGTTTGATTCCCACATCTCTCAGATTTATAAAATCTATTAATATAAAATTAGACGCCCATTGGGTTGAGCAATGGTCTCAAGACGTCTTTTCACATTGCGGAGATTCATATATACTTTACTTTCGGAGTGAATTTCTTCGTACTATGTAGATCTATATGCTACACTTTGGGAGTGAACGTGGTATAAAAAAATAATAATATTTAATTATGATGCATCTGATTTCAATTAAATGTATCTCGCGGAAGAAGGATGGATTACGGTCTTTGATTTTTTATAAACATATATATTTTTATTAAAATAGAAAATCGGATACAAAATGACAAATATCCCATACATAATATTGATTATGTCAATTAAGATCTTATAAATTGAGGGCAATGATTTTTAATTTTTAATTTCTATATCTTTACTGATAATAGTGGCATATTTCAGATGCCTGTAATTAGTTATTAATTTCCAATGGGGAATTACGCAAATATGTACGGAATTCGAAGTGGCCTAGAAATATTTTTAACAATCTTGATTTCGTATCGTTTAATCTTCGATAACAATACATTTGCATACATTAACTAACACGTAAATCAAAGAAGATATGATAAAAAAATATCGAATGCAATTGAATTCAATTAGTAAGTGGAAAACGTATATTTAATAATTAACTATTGTGAGAGAGATTGCAAAAAAACACCAATAACAAAACAGACGAGGTGGCACGGTGTAGGCAGAAGATGCCGGTGTATAAAAACAATTCGCGAGTATTTTTCAAAATTATAAAAGGATACCAAAGATGCCAAAATATGGTTCTCTTTGAGGAGTATAGACTATATGTTATGCCCCTTGTCGCCTTATTTTCAAAGCCATTCTTTTATTTTTCAAGAAAAAATATATTATTTCTTATAATATAAATACTAGGTAGATCCATCAATGATATGTGGAAGGGATTACAATTATATCATATTTTTAGGCTAGAAAAAAATACGTAAACAGTATGAAAAAACTTCAGCATCGAAAATTCTTTTATGCTCTTTCTATAATTATTATGATTTGTAAAGAAATGAAAGATTATTTATATCGCAGTTACAAAAACACATATAATGTCACATAAATCAGGCAAATTGGTTCAAATTTGTTGTCACGTGCTCATTTGATTCCGAAATAGGAGAGGCCACACGTGGTAATGGTAATACACATTATTACCAATTTAAAAAAGCTTTTCGGTTTATCATGTTCATTATTTAGAAATAGAAGAGCATGTTTTCAAATTGGCATAACTAATTCGATTGATTGTATGATACTAATTGAATTGATAGTAGTGAAAGATTTTAGTGCTTGAAACATGTATGCATAAAAAATTAACTCACTAATGAAAGTGTTAAGATTTAGCGGGCAGTTAACCCTCGCGATTAATGAATTATTTCCGGTTATTTCAAAGTTTTTTATTTCCCGTTTCCAGGAAGTTTTTGATTTGCCCCGGAACAACTGGGAAAATAACTACCTCGTTTACGACCATTACGTAGACTTTCCCGTTTTTTTGCTCTTCTAATATCTTCAATAATATTCCCATGAATGAAATTTTAAATTTCCTGTTTCCCGGGAAATTTTACTCCATACTCTCGATAAAGAATCTGTCAAAATAGGCTTATGCGTAGTGGAAGATCGATATGCTCGGCTTTTAGAGCGGGCATGTTAAATAATATAAATGTTTTATGTAGAGTTTGATAATTCTGATATACCTTTAATTTATTTCAATTGGGACATAAATACGTACCTAAATGACATATTTCGATACAATAACCTGTCATAAATCAATTTGCCTCCCTCGTCAGGTGTCAGGGTAATTTAAAATTCAGGTGATATTATAATATATACGAGTATATAGCCGACAGTAATAAACACGGGCACATTACAATGAATATGTTAAACAAATCGGAGAATGGATCAATTTATTTCGCAAGTTACGGTGAATAATCAGCAATAAGTCAACCAGTGTGGGCAGATTCTGCATTGCCAACGGATACACACATTTCGCTCATATTACCGTCTGATGTCAATGCACTCAAAAATTAATCTTATTCCAAGATATTTAGTATCGTTAAGAATTAATCGTGAGCCAAACTGATTGCTAGAAAATCTACACGATCAGTTTTCATAAAAATTGATTGCAAGGTAAACTGATTTAAATGTTTAGCTTCAATAAAAAAATGTTTTCAAGGTAAACTGAATGCTAGAAAATTTAAATGTTTAGCTTCAATAAAAATTAATTACATTGTAAAATGATTGTTGGAAAATTTAAATGTTCGGCTTGAAGAAAAATTGATTGTAAGGTAAACTAATTGCTAGAAAATTTAAATATTTGGATTCAAAAAAATTGTTTGGAAGGTAAACTGAATGCTAAAAAATGTAAATGTTTAGCTTTAATAAAAATTGATAACAATATAAACTGATTGTTACAAAATTTGAATGTTCGCCTTCAAGGAAAATTGATCGCGAGGTAACTTAGTGCCAGAAGCGGTAGAAGAAGACTTTGGATATTGATAAAAACTATTCGCGTGGTAAACTCATTAATGGATAATTTAGAAGTTTAGTAACTAAAAGTTGATCATTGTTACTAAATATCAGAGTCATATGGACTAGTTGTTAACCACTCGTTTTTATATTGGTATCAAGATCTACGTTACACAGTTACGTAATTTCAGCGCACGAAACAGGTTTTTCAGTGATTGGTAAGACGCGTGCGATTCCATTAAATCAAGGTGTTCCTATTCGTCGGCGGGATCAAATCTCGTAAAGATTTTAAAAAAATTAAAATACAGGACTCAATGCCCAATATCTTGACTAACAACCAATCCAATCGAAAAAATAATCTATTAAGATAAGTATTCTATTATGGAGATCTATATGCGCCACGTTTGGAGCGGATACCGATAAAAATATATTTATTAAATATGCCACTAATACTATAAGCATTTGTATGTTAAATTTATAAAATTTCACATAGTTTATTAATCAATCATTGATCAGCTGCCTCAAAACATAACTCACGATAAGACTAGGAGCGAAAATATTTCTGATCGGGCAATAAATATTTTTTATGATTAAAATTCGAGGAAATTATGTGAAGTTTGAAACATAATACGGCAATTTAAATATTACCAAACTCTAAAGGATTTAAGTAAGATATATTTTTTTTGTAATATGTTTTTTTAATCTTGCAATTTCTTGCGACATATATTTAAAGAATTTTATAGATATTTCTGTATACAAATTAAATACCAAGTATAAATGTTTAGATATTTAAGAACGTAAAGCACGACTTGAATAAAAACCTTTTCTTCTCCATCAGTATTAACAAAAATATTCTCAGTGAATCATTATTAAAGATTTCTGCTTGTCTTACTCTTCAAATCCTTAGAATATTATAAAATATAAAATTGTCTCCCCGGTTAGCGTAGTTGATAGCGTGCGCACCTAGCAATCCGGGGAATGCGGGCTCTGTTCTCTATCTGGTCGGATTTTAAAAATCTGAAAATGCAGGACCATTGGGTTGAGTAATTGTCTGACAAACGATTCTCGTGAAAAATAACATGTCAAGACGTCTTCACATTTCGGAGATCCGTATACTACACTTTCGGAGTGGATTTCTTTACGCTCTGTGGATCCATATGCTCCACTTTGGGAGCGAACATGGTATAAATATATATAAAATAACAGCACTATTTTGCCTAAATATCTTTTATCGAAGCAAGTTTCGACGGAGAAAAATAACAAAATACTTAAATCCTTGAGCGATCGCGAATTGTTCAGAGATGAAATTTCAGAACACATCGAAAGAGTTTAAACAAATTGAACAGTGTCGAGTCATGCATAGGCACTGTGCAACTGCAGCACCCCCTATTTCCAGTTGATATTATTTGTAGCATTTCATAGAACGAATCATTTTTCTTTAATTCTTGTACAATATATAATTCTGAAGCTTAATGTCAGTAGCCATCCTCCAGTTTATGAAAAATACATAAAGAAATCTTTGTATGGAATTTTTCGTTTCACAGATCTAGCGGCGAGGTGTTTGCGCGTATAGAAAGCTACACGCAAGGCTGCGAGGGAGAGAGAGCACTGTCACTTCTTTACTCCACGCATGTTGTGCTTTAAGCCGTGTACCATACTCTTGAATGTGATTAAGTGTAGAATTCGATTATGATCCTGCTTCCAGCTATTTATTGTATTTGATTATTTTAGAATTTTATCAAATTTCTGAATATTTCTTTTATACATTGGTGGAAATATCCACTCCGAATATATAATGTGACGACGTCTTGACAGATTATTTTCCACGAGAATCGTTTGTAAGACAATTTCTCAACTCAATGGGCATCCAGTCCTGCATTTTTTGATTTTTCCTGATAAATAGCGTATCGAAACGCGTTATCCGGATTCCTAGGCTCGCACACTACCAACTACGCTACTGGGGAGACAATAAAGTGTGATACAATAATATCTGAATCGAATAAAAGAGACATACCACTTTTAATAAATCTAATTACTCTTTGAACGAAACAGTATGTTTGCAAAAGAAATGATACAGCAGGGAATGTGTTAAAGTCAAATGAGAGAATGCGTTACTAAATCAAATAGCGGATTACACATTGACACATTCCGAAGTGTTGTTTGAAAAAAACATACAAGACAAACGCCTGAATAATATGTAACTATATCAAAATAGATTTCCAATAAAATCTGCTTACTCGTAAATAATTCATGGCGCTGACGATTTAAATGTAAAATATCCATAAAAATAGTTGATCGCATTCAAATGTAATTTGTGGAAGAATGTCACAGGTAGTTAGATTTTACGGCCTGAGGTAGTCACATAAAAAAATATTATCTATTTTGTAACGAAGCAACATTATTTTTTCGTCAGTTTTTTTCTCGTAACTGTTTTTTTTATGCGGATTTCGATTTATCAATTTGTTGCGTAATGTTTCGTTACATACAACATCGATTGTTGAATACAATAATGTCATAACCCAAAATTATATTTCTATTTTCATCTTCTTCCATATCCGCTAACTGGATCACATGGAAACTACGTGCCGCCTCCAAAAATCCCTGTCGGCCACCAGTATTCTGTACGGAGTTCAAATAGATGCTGCTGTATCATTTTTTAGAATAGGATCTATCTAACTCTCTTGGTAGAATCTCTTTTCTTTTTTTGTTTCCGAATTTTTCCAGATTTCCTTTGATAACTGAAGCAATTTCGTTCAAAATCATCATTACCCTCCAATTTTAACTACTGGCAGGTTAGTTCTGCATTAAGGATTAAAAAACTGCTGATGTTTTCGAGTTTTCATATAGTTATCAGACACACGGATACCAATATTAGCCATAGTGGCAGAGTTCTCGATTAAACCAATACTGTATAAGTCTTCTTCCATGTTCGCTCCCAAAGTGGAGCATATGGACACCACGTGCCGCCTTCAAAAATCCCTGTCGCCCGTCAATATACTTGCGCCCTCCCAGGCCATACCTGCATCCCATAACTTCACAGCATACGTTATATAGATAGTATTTAGCCTGATCGGCTTGAAGGATAGGCAAGTCAAGATTCTTTTGAGTTATCCGAAGTCCAGCATTACAGCATCACTGCTAATGAGAGACTACACGGTCCATTCTCTAAGTCAGCGATTCTCAACCAGTTTCATAAATATCGCTATATGTTAGTATTATCAACACCTTCGACAGTGTAACCAGCCAAACTGTTATTATCCATAAAAGCTTACAATAAAATTTTAGTATTTAGAAGTTGATTTTTATCGATATATTTTTTTTAATAGACTATAATATGATATTAATTTGATATAATCTTAAAGATATGGAATCAAAATTTTAAAATAATATTTGGAATTTTCCTAAGGATGTAAAAATTGAATAATATTTATTTTTATCTTTTATTTTTACGTGTCGTGGGTGAACGTTGTGAAGTATCTATAATCATAATTTTCAAACAAAATATTAATCAACACACATTATAAATAATAGTTTATATTATAAATACAAACATTGTAAGCTTTGCATAATTTACCAGTGATTCGCAAAGTGTGCGCCGCGGCACACTGGAGTGCCGTGGCGTCGTCACAGGGGTACCGCGAAATGTTTTATGAATTGAGAATTACGACAGTTACTAAGTATGAAAGTATAAATCGTTAGATGACGAGACCACAAGAAGCCACAAAATTCTGGACACGAATGTATGAATGTGAAAATTTTAACACAGGGCATAGCCTAAAAGAATAAGTAGAGTGCCGTGGGAAAATCTTGATTCAACAAAGGTGCCGCAACCGGAAAAAGTTTGGGAAGCACTATAATACACATTGGCATATTGTATTATATTATAATTTGTAGATTATATTAACCCTTACTATTGCGGAACTGGAGATCTCCATTTTTTCCTGGTTGCAATATATTTAATATTATACGATATTTGGTTATTATTTTATAAAACTTTGAATGCGATTGCTTAGGAATTAATTAACCTTCATTTCTGTGTACTTGGCAAGTAAATCTCGATATTGCCGACCGAGATGCATCGATTTAAAAAAAACCAACAGAAACTTCCACTTCCGATAT
The DNA here is from genome assembly GCA_022683975.1 of Rhyacophila evoluta. Classification (NCBI taxonomy): domain Eukaryota; kingdom Metazoa; phylum Arthropoda; class Insecta; order Trichoptera; family Rhyacophilidae; genus Rhyacophila; species Rhyacophila evoluta. The sequence goes on along the minus strand of JAGVSQ010006807.1, from coordinate 6,149 downwards.
CATCAATACTTTGCGCGGCTTGGTGGCTTTTCCCAATAGACTCTCTGGAATAATGTCCAAACCTGTCTAAAGGCAATTAGGCTAAAATTAATAGAATACTCAAAGGAAATGTCTAAGTAGTCGCAGCTAATAAAAAAGAGGAGAAACCAAATACTTTTGTCTAGAATGCAATTTGCCTTTTCACAAAAGTTCCTGCTGGCAAAGATTCCACATTAAAAATAAACACCAACTCCTGTATAAAAACACCTTCTACTCAAATTACATCCAATTGGATATTGAGTATAAATAGTAAATTCTCATAAATTAATAATATTTGAATGAATTTTCTTGACATTTTACTTGAGTTCTCAAGATGGAAATATGACTTAAGGCTTTTCGCAAATTGTGAAATCGAACATCGAATATCCATTTTATAATAAATAACCATAGACAGACAATAACATTGCCAGGTGTTTGTTAAAGATTTCCCAACTCTCATTATACAAAATCTATATTGCAATGAAATAATATAGCACATAAAACGGTTCAGAGACTCTATCATAATGACCATTAAAGTAACAAGAAAAATATACATATGATAATTGCACACAATTGATGACAAATGCGCGTGTGACAAATGCGCACATGTACAACTCAACACATATACATATTCTGATGTTCTATAATAAATTTTCGTAATTATGGTGTTTTACATTTATATATTCTATCATGGAGATTTACATAAACAAGTTACTCATGTTTTACATAGTTATTTCAAAAAGTATGTAAGATAAGTTTAAGTTTATGAAGCACATGGCTAATTTGTAATTATGGCTTGGGCGTATTTAAGCTATGTCAAAATCGTTAATATCACTTGCCTGTTTATCCTGTTTTATTTAATTTCGCGTTCTTTTTATTGTAAATATCAATTATTTAATATAAAATATATACGAGCTATCTATATGTATAAAATTTTATATGTATATCAATCAGTTGTATATGTGTGTGATCGTCTTACGCGCAATTGTCGTGTGTGCATTTACAATGCAACCATCCACTATCCTTCTGATTTACATACTGTTCGATTCAATACAATTAAACTGTTATATTTCAATCACTATGAAGTTCAATACATCACATTAAACGAGTGGTTTTATCAAGGGTTAAAATGCACGCCATTTTTTACGTACTAATCAAAAACTGTATAAGTTTCAGTAATTGTAAATATCGATATGAAAAATTATATTTTCTCTTATTCACTCTCATACAAATATCTTGTTAATATTGATTTCAAATGTTAATACGTGTATATACAGCATATAGTCAACAAATATAATTGAAAACAATTTTTTCATTTTAAATAATGAACAAAATAAGTTGATAACCATAACTGTGTGTTGTCAACCCTTTCATTACTGAGTTATTTTTTCATCCACACGTTTTAAACACTAAAATCTTTCACTGCTTGCTATCAATTCAACGAATATCATAAAATCAATCGAATCGGATATGCTGATTTGTAAATAGCACTGACTTATTTCCAAACAACAAACAAAATAAACTGAAAAGTTATTTCAAATTTACAAGAGTGTGCATAACATTACCACATATGGCTGCACCCATTTCAGAATCAAATGACCACTTGAGAATAAATTCGAACTCATTGGACTAATTAATAGTAATGACTACTGTATATAATTAATAGATCAATCTAGTATATGTAATAACATTATAATAAAAAATAAAATAATGGCTTTGAAAATAAACCGACAAGGCCCTCCAACGTACATGTACATCCATACTCCTCAAAGGGTTAAGTACTTACTAACTGTTATTCAAGTCATCTTGGTACAAGACCTATATTACTTGGCTTTGTGGTGGCAAATTAGCTCGGGCAAAATTATTCTTTTATCAGTGGCATCACAAACTAATTATTCAGCAGACATAAATATATATATTTACCATAGGATATACCCAATCTTAAACATATATACACACTTTACTTCAAAGTATGTAAAAAACTGATATTTCTATTAATATTGTATAAAAGTGATCCATTTTTAGACGTGGACCACCACAACTATATCGACTCTCGAAAGGAAAAACGACGTAACCCACATAGAACAAATTTCACAGAAGGCACAAAAAATGTTTATTTAATAATTTTGAGGCGAAGTCAAAACATTACATTGGCAAAGCTTTGATGTACACGAAGAATAAAACTGGTGTTCTATTTACTCAATAAGATATTAATTTATTTAAGAAAATCTAGTAAAATTGATTAGGTGAAAGCCCTTTTTCCTAGTTTTCGAAATTTAGATATAAATTAGGCATTTATAGCTTATATCCTTTTGATAGAACATCTATTGAGTTATATCCATTCTGATTATCGAATAAAAGCTATATCGAAAAATTGAGGGTTACGTTCTGTTTCCTTTCCACAGTCGATATGCAATTCAAAGTCCATTAATATCGTATAAAGGTCTTTCATCACTTTAGACGTAGACATCCACAAAAATATGAATATAAATTATACTGTTTTCCTTCATTGCAATGGATATTTATTTAACTAGTAATTTGTATAAAAATATAGTATTTTTGGAAATTTAAATACTAATTATAATTGAGTAGTAAATATATAATGATAAAACAACTCATAAAACACACAGCAAAAAAAGAGATGAAAAACAGTCTCTATTATCAATATCATTAAATCTAATATCGTATTTTTTAATGTCAACATTAAAAAATATTAGTTAATTTAATAGTAGCATTTAAAAATATATAGAATTTGATGTAATAATAGTGATAAAAGATAGTTGTTTCCATCGTCAATAAGATTTGTCTCGTGTGGCTTTGAATGAGCGATATGTACAGGAGCAAAAAAAAAAATTACATAAAATTTAAATGATTTTCTACGCCACTGGTTATGGGTCTGTCTCATAATGGTAAACAGTCGTGACTTGTCAGGATTCATTTGCCATACATTGGTTCGCCGCCGTTTTCTTAAACTTTACGACTCAGGGTTGTCATAATATTGTTTACGCAATCATTCGACAAATGAATATTGCTCACAATCACATTAAATTTGCATTGTATATACAAGAGTTATATTTTGTAAATCGGGTCACATGTATAGGAAAGATGTAACGTAACGCGTGACGTTAGATTTTTTTCATTAGTTGACAACGGAAAAATAAAACTCCTTGAAGCTCCTTTCAATAGTGAGTTATTTTTTTGCCCACGCACTTTTAAACACTGAAATCTTTCACCGCTATCAATTCAACGAATATCATAAAATCAATAAAGTTGAATATGCCGATTTGTAAACAAGTCTTCTATTTCTAAACAACGAAAAAAATAAACTGAAAAGTTATTCCAAATTGTTAAGAATGTATATAACATTACTACATGTGGCCGCTCCCATTTCGGAATGAAAGGAGCACTTGAGATGAAATTTGAACGCATAGGACTGATTTTATGACATTTTAAGTTTTTCTATCAACAGTTATATGAATAATCTTTATAGTTTCTTCACAAAATATGATAATTATCGTAAGAGCATAAGGGAACTTTTCAATGCTAGAGTTAACCATTTTTTACTCATATTTTTTCGTAATGTTACGTATTTTTTTCTAGCCTAAAAATAAATGATAGGATTGTAATGACTTCCACATATCATTGATAGATCTAGTATTTATATTAAAATAAATAATAACATTTAATTGAAATAAGTTAGTTTACATCTCTGTTGTCGACGCTCTGCTGCCGTCGCATCTATCGCAGCGTTAGCATAACTCTGTCTTTAACGAATTAATATCCGAGTCTGTAGTTTACATAAAAAAAATCAATACGTGTTCACAAAGTCCGATGTCGAACGTTAAAATTGAAAATGTAAATATAATGTGCGAATAAATATTACAATGGTGTCCTAATCGATATAATCATTCGGAAAATATGCGAATATCGACAACTTGGCTATAAGAACGTAATTTATTTCATTTCAAATCATTTATCGTTCACCGTAGATCAGTGAATAGTGCGTCACACATATATTTTTCTCAATCGTCTTCACACTGTGATCTCCCAATTCACATTAGAGCAAAATGTGTGATTTATATTATTTTGCAGTAGCTGTAACCAGCCACGCGATGCTGTGGCTCAGTCTGGTTAAAAATAATGGCGCTGTTTTAAAAAATATATATGTTTTTATCTGTCACAGGTATGGCATCTATATAATAGTAGGTATATAAAAACACGCTCGTATTTAAATGCAATGTTATATCAAAAATTCAAAGCAATCAATGAAAAACTTTCGGAGATTTAAGATTTTGAACAAACAAATATATACATTTTTATTTATATAGATTCTGTCGCTTCCGCGGTAAAACCACAGACAACGAATGTGAAATTGAGTTTTAATGCCACTATATTGTCGCCAATACTGCAAGAATACGTAACTTGATTTGATGGCTTAAGTCACTTTGTAAAGTATAGTTTTAGTTTTTGCAATCTCTCGTACCATTGGCACATGTTTGGATTAGCACATGCGTTTATAAAACGTGTACGAATTATTAGTTCATGCAAAAATATGCCAATGATGCAAGATATTGCAAAAAATAAAAGTATACTTTACAAATAAGCTTAAGCCAAAAAAAAGAATTAGGTGTTCTTGCAATATTATCCACGATCTCCAAACATTCTATATCAACGGGAAAAAGCATGAATCAAAAGGATTAATAGGAAAAATTTAATATTAACTATTTAGCTAATTAACCTAACAATCCTGAGAATGCGGGTTCGATTCCGAATCTGTCGGATTAAAAAAAATCTAAAAATGTAGTATTGGATATGCCCAGCAGGTTGAGCAATCGTCTGAAAAACAATTTTCGTGAAAAATAATCTGTTAAGACGGCTTCACATTGTGGAGATCCATATACTCCAATTTCGGGATGGATGTCTTTACACTGTATAGATCCATCTGCTTCACTTACTGAAATCCAACATTTAAAATGTAGCCCCGATGAGTTCGTATACTTTCAAATACCAGTGATATTAAATCGATTTATCGCTTATAATATTGAATAATATACTTAATATAAGAACTTTAATATTAGTGTTATTAACCCTTTCCAACAGAATTGTGGTGTGATTACTTCATCATAAATAAGACCAAATTCATTTAAGAATAGCAGTAGATAAAAAAGTTTTAGCAGGGTAAATACATCTTCAGGAAAATAAATTTTCATGAAAAAGCCTCCGAACTTAGCTTCTTTATTTCCTGACCACCATAATACTCGAAAAGTTTTTGCGTAAAAAACTTTCTCCCGTAGTGGATAGTTGAAATGAAAACATGTTTTATAGATTTAGTTTTTCAATCCAGCTACACTTTATGCGTTTGTCCATTTAATAAATTATATCAAATAAACATAACTCAAGATTATATAAAAACACTATTTGACGAAAAAAGTTTAGAAAAGTATATCGAATATTCTTTATTATTTTATAGTTAAATATATTATCTTTTTAAAAATAATGACCTCTCTTCAATGTTTACTATTAAGTCAATTGTTTGCCTCTGTAAATGAATTAGTAAGCACGCTAATTTATGAATCGCTTGGAATTTAATGTCACGGGTTCGAATCTTCATATAAAATAAAAAATATAGAAAATTAATTAATTACTAATTGATAGAGCCGGTGCACGACTGCCAAAGTTTTCACACAGTGGACATCTCCAGGATCCAAACACATTTTGAGCAAACAATGACGGGTTTTCATGGTATATAATTTAGTAAAACTAACTTTCTTTTCTAAATTTACCATGTTCGCCTTGAAAGTGGAGCATATATATTTATACAGTGTGAAGATATTCGCTCTACATGTGGAATATATGGATCTCCGCAATACAAATACATGGTTTTACAGATTATTTTTCACGACAGTTGGTTATGGCTTAACCCAGTGGACATCTAGACCTACATTTTTGGATTTAAAAAAACAGGTGTGGGAAACTAACCTGCATTTTCAGATTCAAAATTGACCACTAGGCAATTAACAAGCAATTAAATCTCAGCAGTACATTAGTATATTTTAGAAATAACACTTCAATTAACTTCTAAATTATTTACAACTGGTAAACTTCCATATGTGAGATCACTGTTAGCGACC
>JAGVSQ010006806.1:0-15935 GCA_022683975.1 Rhyacophila evoluta | reverse complement strand
ATTTAGAATTTAAAATCAATTTCCATCAGGCACCATCAGTCGAAAATATTAATTAGTTAAGATTTCGTGGCTTTGCTCCCCAATTCCCTTTTGCCTGTCGTGTAGAAAAAAATATGAATGAAACTGTATTCATAACTCCAACCCGTCATAATCGTGGTGGATATGACAAGTCACCAATAATAATTGGGTAATTTATGTTAGACATTTTAATTAGGTTCCACAATATTGAGAATTATAAAGTGCTCACTCTGTTATTTATATTTATATGATATTTTGAACAACAATCATACTTATAGATACATTAATTATTATTTATACAATATTGCATTCCTTTGTGACCACAGGTATTTTATCATTATTTTTCAAATGGAGCAAATAGTAATGTTCAAAGCAATCTCTGTTATACAGGGGAGTTTTAAAAAAATCTGTAATTGTGTGTTTCACCTTCATTTCTATTCGACAATTTACAACAAAATATGTGAAAGCTTGTGACAAAAATATCTCTTAGGACACTGTGAAAAAAACATATTCAAATAATAAGAATTTCAAATCACAGATTGGATTTGTTAAAAATAAAAACTCTTAACTTTGTTTCCTGCTGCAAACATATAACCATTGCTAGATTAAGATTACAGTCTCCAAAAGATCCATTATATCCAGAAGAATAAAACATTTTAATTTGATATGTTTGAATAATAGTTACATTACAATATTTTATAAAGTATTATTTACAAAAATATATTTATAAAACAATAAATCTACTCATACGTCACTGGCAAACATCACAGGATTTTTGAATGGTAATGTATGAGACGATTCTGTCAGCGATAAGGTCGCTTGTTATAAACTTACTCACTATTATATTTACAAATATCTATGCGGTGTACCCTTTGGAAGATACATGCCGAATTTCATTTGAAACTGTTGGGTAACTTTACAATTACATCAATTTTACGAAAGGCGTGCTTTTTCTTCATTTTTTACGAAAAATGCCAGACTCCAGTCGACGCTTAGCGCGAAATACTGCGGCCGATGTGTTAATATAAAACAAATACTTAAACAACTAATATAGACCTGTAAAAATAATTTTCTGAATTACAGCATGTCTGGATTCCAGGAGACAATGATATCGGTGGTGAAAATGAGCCAATTTATCCAGGGAAAGTAAAGCAATTTTATGGAGCATTCATTCAGTCAGATTTGATCAATGTTAGACATGTAGATATTTATAAAGTTAACAATATTATGCAGTCACTGCCAAAACTTCCTGCAGACTATGTAGTGCCTCAAAATAAAACGTCAGTCGTGGTATCTCATATGCCTCTACTCCTTTCGCCAGGAAGGTTCACTGAAAATGTAAGTTTATTATAATATTTTATTAAAACAAATGTAAAATTTCCTTTTATATATACTAGCGTATTGTAAATCTTTTTGATTCATTATCATTCAATTAAAAAACTTATTTCAAAAGGATTTTCATTGTATTGTGAACAGTTGGGGTGAGTTCACTGGTAGACAACGACCTCCCTCAACTATCTTATTTTTAATTCTATCGTATTTCCATTAAACCCAATGGTTTCATCAATTCTGTGGTTTTCGGGATGATCACATGGTCATTTCATACCATTTGAGTACCAGAAAATGACAGTATTCGTCTATTGATCATCCATTTATTAAATGACATTTGATGTTATCACTTTTATTTTCACATTGAATGCTCATTCTATTTCCAGGTTATTACCCGATTGCGGCCATCAGTGATTTTTTCTGCTCATAAACATACAGCATTACATTTAGAAACCACACTGGATGCAATGTTTGTTAGCAAAGTAATTCCCATCACCCCTCAAGATGATGACTATATATTGAGGGTTAACTTCCAGAAAGATACATACCACGAGTTTGTTGTTCCAACATGCTCATACAGAATGGGGGTACCAAATATGGGATACTCAGTGGCAACAATAGGTTTGTACTTTTTTTTCTTCATGCGAAACTAAATTCAAAGATTTTTTGAAATACGTTCGGAAGTATTCGATTAATTAAATTGAAGTAATTTAGTAAAACTATTGAAATGTTAATATGTATAAAATACTTTACATTGTAGATGGATCCGGAAAGAAACTTGAGTATTCAATTCTGTGGTCTCCTCGTAGATTCGATCAGCTAAAAATGTATCTAATAGTACTATGTTCGACAGCTCTTTATTTAATATTCATAACTCTTTACAAATTTTTCATGGCAACATTTTACCTGATGTTTTGCAGGAAAAAAATTCCTCGCTCAAAAGTATAAATACAATTTTTTTATAAAATAATCCTGCAGGTGCTAATCAAGGTCAATGTTCCATCTAAGATGCATGGCTGAACTGAGCATAGCGTTTTTTTAAACCATATTTTGATTATTTTTCTCAAATAGTTTAAGTGATGAATGGAAGGATGTAAATATTGAATATTCGGAGAGGGTAATTCTTCTTCTTCTATGGCATGTTCAGAATCAGATCAGGAAGCATATTCTAGTCAATCTCACACAAAGATAAACTTTTATTTGTTGCCATTTTTTAAATTATTTTAAATATGTCCAAAATGTTTAATTTTGGTTGAAATACATATATAGTTCAAATAAAACAGAAAAACCTGATATGCATGTACACTAACACAGAAATATTGAAAAAATTTATATTTAATTTTAGCAAAGGTAGATTTTTATATTTCATTTTAAATAATGTAAAATGTACTATTTGAAATAAAATATAAAAACCTACCTATACTATAATTATGTTACATAAATTAAGTATAAAATGTCTTAATATTTCTGTGTCAGTGTGAGCACTTCAATGTGTGCGTAGATATCTTGTGCGTGGTTGTCTATGTGTGCACTTGACATGTGAGCACTTGTCCAGTACACAGCTGTCTTGCGTGCAGTTATCATGGAACCATTATTATATATTTGTATATTACATCTTATGTGTAAAAAAGCGTAGCATTAAGTGGTTAAATACATTGATTAAGAAGAAGATAGTTTATTTGCTGGCCTGCAATTATTTCGCGGGACTTCCAAAGTTATCACGGATGCACACGGCTTAGAAGGAACATTGACCATGGTGTAACAATAAAGAATGCTCATCCTTATTTAAATGCTCCATTTATTGAAAACAGTATCTTTAACTGTTTAGCTACCTAGCCAATATACTATTTTTTACGTCCAGGACCTACACATTAGTTCAATCAATCTTATATAAAAAGAGGAATAGGAAGTTGTATACATATGATATTTCAACTCTTGATTTCACACCATTTGACAGATTCACCCAAGAATTAGGGTTGCCACAAAAATGTTCCATTTTCACAAGACACTTTGAATAAACATGAAAAAAGCTATACAGAAATTCATGGAGTCAGCATTCACTTGGTAGAACATTATATTTTTATGAAAAAGTAAATATTTCATTATAGAACAAGTAAAAAATGTAAGTATGGTTTAAAACATAAACTAATTACACGCTGTAAAGTGTGTATATAATACACTTGTATATACAATACAAAATGTATGTCTTCATTCAAACAGCTGAGATGAATCATCGATTCTGAATAATATGGTAAAAACAACCGTTATTTATTAGATCAGTACCTTGTTATATTTTTCAATAATGGTTGTCTAAATAACAGACGCATATCCAAGTCATCTTACCTATTTTAGAATTTTTTCACTACCTCAGACGGTTGCTGATTGTGAATACATAGCTGCTAACTATTAACCCTTTATCTGCGCAATAAGATTTCATAAAAAGTCATGAAATAAGTCAATTAGTCAATGTAAAATAAAGTTGAATATTTAGGGACAATTTTTTTTATGTGTTTAATTGGTCAGTGCTGCATTTATATTCACTTTCAGACGAAGGAATGTCGGAATACGAAACAAAATTGTATTCAATATAGTATTCGGATAAACCCGCATCTCGCACTTAAGCGACGTGTTTTTTTCAGGGCGTGGAATAAATCTGCACCTCGCACTTAAGAGCCGTGCACGGTGATGCGGATATATCCGCACCTCGTATCTAAAGGGTTAAAATATATTTTTGGTCCATGCCCCAAAATTTTGATGCATAGTATAATAACAAGCATTCAAAAAACAATCTGATTCATGAATATCAATAATATGCCATCGTGTCCTGAGAAAACTAATATATATATATATATGATGTTATAATAAAATATCAGATAAATTTTATTTTTATTAATGTGATGAAAATCTATCCGTCTATAGTTTTTTAGCCTTAGCCAACATTGTACTTAATAGTATTAGATTTTTGACATGTTTTTCTCATGCATCCTAGTAAATAACATGTTCTCCTAACTCGATGTGCCATCACTCAATGTGATTAACCTTTAATTCTAGAACAGTGAATAAAAAATATTAAAGTGATTGAAAAATAATAGTTAATCAACATGTAAATATTAAGTTGCTTTTATTTTATAAATTTAATTTTATTCAATTTTTACTTGTTCGTGGCATTTCTTGTATTATCAATAATAAAAAAAAATAAAAACAGTATGCATATTATATAAGTATTACTGTCAACTGACAATAGAATAAAAATTAATCAACACTATTTGAAATTTGAAATTGCCAATATTACAGGATTTTTGTATTTTTTTTTTGTGTTTTTTTGTCATTTTGTAAAGTATTTTTTTTTTGCAATCTCTTGTAATTGTAATTGGCACATTTTTATATTAACAAATAATTTTTGCACGTTTTATAAACATATGTGGGAATAAAAAAATGTTCTAATGATATGAGTGATTCAAAAAAATAATACTTTACTTTATAAAGTGACTCAAACCAAAAAATCAAGTTATGCGTTCCTGTAATATTGGCAACGATATTCCTTTCAACTAAATGGTTTGAAAGTTGTATCAAACATCCAAGTTGAAATAGTTTAATGTGATTAATTAAGGATTTATAACTCTTTCTAAGCATAGTTTTTGCGTGGTTTTAGTCCGCAATGAAAGATTTTAGCTTTTTCTACAAACATAATAATAGTCAATAAGGGTTTTACATGAAAATTCATTTTTAATTCAGAATACTCTAAAAATTGTACCATTACTTAGCAGTAGTATTGCTATTCCCAAACCACTTTTATCTCTCAACATAAATACAAGTAGACATAATATAAAATGGTATAACTTAGGTTCTAATAAATGATCAGAAGTGTACACATTCTGATTAATGATAATCACTGGATTTTTGAATTAATCACACTAATTTAAAGAAGTTAAAGTTAAAGAAGAAGCATGACTTTTTTATTTATAATTACAATCCGTTCAAATACAGAAGTGTTCCATAAATTTATTGATATGAGTAAATCAACAAAATTTACAAAACATGAAACAGTAGCCCAGCCCAACTGGTCATGGCTATACTGCCGTACTAAGTAAAAACGCAATATCTACACAGGGAATTATACGCAAAACATTGCTTTTTTACTTAGCAGGGTAGTATAGGACATCTCTGTTGAAAATTTCATTTATGGAAATTATGCGTTCTTAATCATTTGAGATTCTACCTGGTAAATACAGTATTTTACTTTTTGTTTATTTATTATCTCAATCAATATTCAAATTCTGATCTCATTTTTTGTTATATTGTTATTTTTTTGTGTAAAATTATAATAAATGCTTATGCTTTAAGGCAAATATATTAAAAACCTGGAATTTCACACACATTGGCTGTATGGAATTAAATGGATAAAGTATTACTTACTTCTCTATTTTTGTTAACCATAAGAAACATTTTACATATGTGTTTAAATAAAACAATTTTTAATTGTTAAAACAGATAATTTATATATATTACACTAAACATTTGATTAATAAATTATTTACAAATTAACAGTATTTTTATATTTAGTTTGGAACCCAACTATTACAAACACAACAAACACCATATAGCCATATATAATCAATAAACCATGGAATGGATCTAGTAATAATGTATTGAATGACAAATTTATCAATCCAGTTGCCAGGTTACTTATTAAGAAAAATAATAATCCATTTTTGTTGATTGCATTATACATTACTGGCAATATACAATCAACCTTTTTATCAGATTTTCTTTTGTCACCTTTGTAATAAAATATTTCATTCACTTCACAAATAAAAAACATTGTTAGGATAGTTGTACTAATTGCTATTATAAAACAGCAGTATCCTGTATTTGCTAAACATCGTGACACATTTAAATAAGGAACTATGACATAAACACCTATCCACGATAAACATATTATGCATATCAGTGCCTTAATAACATCACCTTCAGTATTGTGTTTATATTTATCTCTAATAACTTGTCCTACGTAACATGATACAAGGTATAATGAAACATAACCAAAGCATGACACTATACCTTCCCTATTAGCGGCAATAAAAGTGTTACGACTTGCATCACTAAAAACCCAATCGCTAAGTCCATTATGTAGTAGCAATTCATGAATACCCAATAAAATCAGCCCACAAATTAAAGAATTGTTTTCTTTAAAGATACATAAAATTATCGTCACAATCAATTTTGTGAGAGCCAAAGTTATAAAAAAATTCCAATGGACTCCATATTCTGTGACATGTTGTTGGTAATCAATTTTATGAACAAGGAACGCTCGAAGTAATCCTAATGCCAATAGTATTCCACAAGGTTTCGCATTAAGTTCCAAAGAGTTCATCAAACTATGTCGAGAAAACTTCTGAGGAACTAATGCATTGCTGAATACAAAAAGACCTACACCTGCATCCATAAAACTAAATCCATATCTTTCGGTCTTTGCGAGGTAACGTGGAAATATGTTAAAATCCACAGCAAGAATACAAATGGCTGTCACCAAACTGATCAATGATCTGACAAAAGATATGCATTGCCATTTTCTTCTCCTATCCACTTTCATATGAAATGATTCTAAATTGAAATATTTTTTGTGTAAAAAGCCGAACATAACCATTGATAGTAGTAGCCATAATAATTTGTACTCAGCTAAAACAGTGGTAACTAATATAGCAGGAATAGTAATGAAACTGAATTCTAAACATAAACAATAAAACTGGTTACTGTAACCTAAATTTGCAATAATATATTTAGCGATACATGATGTGAAAAAATTTGGAACTATTGAAACAAATGTGTCAAGGGCAGTTGTTCCATTATTATTTTGCATGAAAGACTCATGATATACTTTATACTCTGTTTTACTCATTTTGAACTTAAACCTATTATATAAACGCCCAGAAATAAAATATTATTTACAAAAAATTACAGTTACACTTATTAACAAAACATATGCTGGTTGTTAAATTAAATTTAGCTGGCTCAATACTTTGTTGATACGTCTTATAGCCCGTAAATCATCAGGAATGTTCATCAGGTAGATAAATAAATTCATCGCAGTCATCAAATAGTCCTAAAATAGTTAATTAATTATTACCAGACAATTTGTATATAATATCATTATCTTTTGTAGTGTGATTTGATATCCTGTTGTATAATAGATAAGACACCCCATAACACAAAACATTATTCAATGTAAGATTGAGTGATTGAATTTATTTTCATACAATGATGATTGATACTTCGTGTGAAGTGTCATTTTGTTTTGGTGGTTGAGTGAATAACTTCTTGTTCTTATGAAATACTCAGCACAGCGGTCGCAGATTTGATTTACGCAACTGTATTCACGGATACCTAATAGGTTGAACTGATAGCAAATTGTTGAGAAAAATTATATGCTGAATCAAATTTTCATGTTGTGAAGATCCACATTGTTCACAATACTGCAAGAACACATAACTCAATTTATTGACGTAAGTAAAGTTTTATTTTTTGCAATCTCTTGTATCATTGACATGCTGTATTAACACATAAATAATATAAACATATGTGACAAGGATACAAGAGAAAACAAAGTATAAAATATCAAAAAATTACTCTTACCAAAAAAGCCAGTTTAATGTTCTTGCAATTAGGCGTTAACATACTTTGCCCAGCTTGAATCAGAAATATTAGAAAAGTAATATTCACAATGAAAACTAGATATTTAATACGCTTCATCCAATACGAATCTTAGTAGATTAATTTGTGCAAGAAGCATACCATATATGTTGTAAAGATGCATTTATCATTATCGTAACTGAGCTGCGCGTAACAGAGATCCAATAATATAATAACTTAATTAAAGCTGCTAAATCTATATACTGTGTTATTAAAAATAGGTTATTTCCTAGCTGAGTGGTAATTATTATCTATTTAATCTCATCTTTACATTATGAGCCATAATAGTCAATAACACCCACCCGCAAGAACACAAGTTTTAAAATTAATGTATATATATACGTGACAAAAAAAAACTTACTTAATCATTTCATATATATGCTGATATGATCACATTTTATGTTTCATTTATTAAAACTGTGTATTAATTCAATAACTCATATATTTTCGTGAATTTGCAAACTGACAGCCCAACAATTAAATGCCGAGGTATATAGTGTTGTCAACACTTGGTCACTACTAGTCCGGTAAATTCCTCTCCCCGATACTACCGGTCAATTTCATTAAATTTTGTGACCTACTGCCAGAGCTAGGAAATAGGTGACGGGCCTATTTTTTTAATGTTACATTTAACTCCATATTGAAAATCTTTTTTAAATCTGTACATTTTTGTACAACCTAATTTTAATTATTGAAAACCCAAAAATTCCACCACTTTAGTTGATTTTGCCAAAATTCTCTCAGCATTCATAATTTTTTGCTACTTCTTATCAAGACTACGACAAATATGAAGCCGGTGTTGCATTGGTATTCGCTGGTATTGTTTTTTTTACATATAAGAAACTGGTAGTACATATTTGCTACTTTTGTACTCGTTCATTTTTACAAATACTCATAATCGAAGAGTTCGAATCAATTTTTTCAGAGGTTTTCATATTTTTTCCGGATTTGTATCGCGAGACCCTTTACTCATTCTTCAAAAAAAGTTATCATTAGTATCGAATACTTTTTAAATTAATTATTGGGTGTTCGATATTAAGTATTGGGTAGCCAAATTCTGACATCACTAGTTTTCAGCTTCCTAGCCAATTTTATATGATCTTATAGAGTGGTAACTGGTAAATTCGGGCTTTTTCTTTTTGTCGTGTATATTTTTATATTTAAGCCTTTTAATTTATGTAATTTTCAAATTTTGTTTGACTTTTTTTTTGTTAATAGTTAGGAAAATTTACTTTTCCTAATATTATCCTTATGATATTTTTAAGGAATCAGCAACAAGAAATTATACACATTTCTATTTCAATGTGGTAATCGTTCGGAATTGAATGGCTCTAATACTTTGTATAAAAAACTGATAAAATTATTTATTAATTTTAATATTATTTAAATTACGTGTTATAATATAGGCATTTTCATACTTTTCGCTTATAGTCGCTAGATTTGGGATACCTTCGATGTACATATTTTAAATAATTATACACTAAGCTCTGGCAATATTTAAACAGCTCGGTCATTTCATATTATTGTTTTGGTTGGAGTTTGTGTCCTTGCACGCTGAAATTAGTTAGTTATACAGCCTTGTAAGCCGTTGGATTGAATTGAAGTTTGCAGTTTGTTGCTACTTTTAAGGAACGTAAAAAATAAGTTCTTTTTTTCCTCCACTTTAAATACAATTTAAACATAACATTTCTAATCTGACAGAATCTAACCTAAACCAAAGTTTTCCATAAAGCTGACAATGTTAACGCTGGGTAAAACTTTTCCCGATTTTACTGCAAATACTACAGTCGGAGAGATTAAGTTTCACCAATGGTTAGGAGATTCGTAAGTGAAAGTTTTACGGCTATTTTTTATTTTCGGGGTACTCATAAAGTTAGTTACAGAACTTTTCGCAAATACATTATTAAGTTGGCAGCCGATTAGCAGCGCTGATGGCAGAACTGTTCACACACAATTACATAATTTGATGTTTCAATATCAATTGCTAATGCAGCACTTTAAAAGAACACTGAAACCAATTAGAAAAAAAAACTAAATATTGCTTTCCTTGAGTAGGAGAAGTACCTCTTAAAGAAACCCAAACCTGACCGGCTAAAGTGAAATGTAACTGCCGCCGTTATTTGATATGTCAGAAAATATTTCTGAACTTGGTAGGACGAAACACACGCACACACTAATCCACTTGCATATTTTGGTGTTAAACGTAGCGCAGGGGTGTCCAAGGATAGTCATTTGGTGGACCACATAAAAATGTGCGACTTTTTTAGATAAAAAATAAAGCAGAAACATTAAATCGAAATATTTTATTGCTCTGACAAACTGTGACTTGATCAAATATTTCGATGGACCCCATGCAAATGTACTATGACTTTTTTCTACAAATAATAAACCAGAAACATAAAATCGAAATATTTTATTACTTTGAAAAGTGTTATTTTTTATAATTTCTTATTTTTGAAGAAAATAGACATTCGTGGCGATATCTACTGAAAAGGTTTATGAAATTTGTGTATTTCATGCTTTGAACATAGCTTACATCTCAATGCAAATCTATATAAAAAAAAAATTGAAACAAAATTGTAAATTTGGAGGCGCATATTTGGCCTTCGTATTGAATAGGGTTAGGAAATTTGTGAAGTTTTCCTCACGCATTTTGGTTTTAATTTTATCAATTGCAAAATTTAAAATGTATAGGAAGTTGGAAGCCTCACAAGGGCCATACAAAGCATTAAATTGGACCTCATGTGCTCCGCGGGCCATGCTTTGGATATGGCTGAAGTAACGCATGTGTGCTCACAAAGCCCGTTATAACCTACACCCATCGTAGTAGAAAATTTTAAATACTGCACCCGCACCCCAAAATTCTTAATGGATACATTGTATGTTACCAATAACAACAATTTATTTGAATAAATTGTTTCAAACCTCAATGTGTTGTTATTATTAATTACTATTTGTCATTTCGAAGTGCGCGTACAGAAATGTCAAAGTGACAGCGTGTGAATTTTTTGAAATTCCAATGCATGTGTGTTTTGGGTGTGTACGTGTGTTGTGCTGCCAACTTAAGAAATATTGTCTGACACTTCAAATAATTAAGACATTGATAGTTCAGCATAGCCAATGTAAGATTAAATGTGGCTTTCTTATTCTCATAATAGTATGATAGCAGAAATTTATTGTTACTATCATCTAAAGATGTATAGAAGATCAAAAAATGGATTGGATGCCCATAGGGTTGATTAATAGTCTGATAACCAATTCTCATACAAAATAATCTGCGAAAACATGTCATTACAAAGATCCATATATTCTGTTTTCGCAGAGGACATCTTCACACTGTGTGTAAATATGCTGCACTTTCAGAACGGACATGACGAAAAGATTCCAGACATTTTTTTAAAAATATATTTCAATACTGCATATTTCATATTACAGATTTTTTTTTATTATTTATTTGTCAGGTTTCAATTTGACTGAGGTGAAATGGAGCAAGATGGAGGATTATAACAGAACGTTTCTTCAAGAAAATATTCACTCTGCAAAAATAAATGAAACACACGTTAATGGAACGATAAAAATTCCAGATGTAAATCGCAAAGATAATGGTAAATATATTTTCTGAAGGTTATTTAGGTCATAGTGTCTTGTTTTTAACATAGCAGGCATTTACAAAAACATACAATTTAGGATGTGTGAGTGTACATCACATGTAGCCGATAAGTGCTAATGCATACACAAAATATTGGTTTCCACAAATATCAATTTTTTTGAATTGAGTGAATCAAATGCAATATACTCTGCCATATCTGCTCCTTGTGAAGCATATGGCCATCACATGATGCCTCCAGGATTTTCTGCGTTAGCTGCGAGCCGCTTTGCATCCTCCCAGGTCATACCGGGACTCTTCAGTTCCACTGTACATCCTATGGATAGTACCCAACAACCTTCCAGGTCACTGGAAAACCACCGGTTGGAATAAGACAAGCAGGAGCCAAACTCCGGAGGTATCCGTAGTACATGACCCAGCCAGTTCCAGCGCCGCTGCATGACTTTTAGT
This sequence comes from Rhyacophila evoluta, assembly GCA_022683975.1. Taxonomy (NCBI): domain Eukaryota; kingdom Metazoa; phylum Arthropoda; class Insecta; order Trichoptera; family Rhyacophilidae; genus Rhyacophila; species Rhyacophila evoluta. The sequence continues at coordinate 3,841 of JAGVSQ010006806.1, read as the reverse complement.
GTGGGAGGGATTTGTCCCATCGGCTTCCATATCTTTGAGTTCCTTACGAAGTCGGTCCACTTCACCCCCAGTATCCGACGCAAGAATCTGTTCTCAAAGCTCAATGTATGGTCCTTCTGAGCTTTTGTTAGGTGCAAATGCAATATACACGAATATGCTAAGAATATTCATATTATGACACTCCTCTTTGGTATTAACTGATGCTGTCTATGTATTTGGTCTGGGATGCCTAATTAATGTCATCGGCATTTATGAATTTCCTACTTTGCTTCATTAGCTCATTACCTGTAAGTATGTAAATTGTAACACACTATTTCCTATCCTTATTTATTATTAACTTATCTCTTATAATTCCATGGGACTGTTGGCTCCAAATTTTGTTATTATTTATTAGTCTATGCATCTTAAAATAAAAAGATTATCAGCGAAGGAAGAACTGTATTATTGCGTATGGAGTGAGAAAAAAAAACTGTTGATTAAATAAAAAATATAACATGAAATATGAATGGTTCTTTGATAAAGATGCTTTCCAAATCATAAATGTAAATATAATGTGTATTGGCTTTTCGATAATACTAAGAGTATTTATAGTAGCTTGTACAGATTCTTTGATTATATAATATTATGCAGACTGGTATGAGATTAAAAAGGCTTATGATATTATACTAATAATTGTGATTGTTTACATACACAGGAACATATTTTTGTTGGTGCAGAAATGGCGCTGCCAACTCTACTGTTGTAGGGGCTGTTGATGTACTTGTCTTGGATAAACCACAGATTAGCATAGATTTTATAAAAGCAGTTGGGGCTACACAAATTTATTTTAACTGGACTGTAAGTGAACCTTATAAATATATTTGATATATTTAAACAACATTACAATATAATGGCCTATCTCACCTAAAAAATCAACACTCTTTACTCTCAATATGCTATCAAGATCTAAATTGCTTCACAATAAAAAAACTAATATTCATATAATCATTAAAATAGAACTTGAAAACTTATATAAATTGCTGTCGCATATTATACATATGTATATATTCTCTTATTTCATTACTAAATTAGCTAATCTGGATTTGTTAGTTGTATTATTAACATTTTCCTTAAATTGAGTATTTCAATGTAATATTATTAATAGGTGAATGATGGCAATGCTCCCATCGATGCATATATTCTGCAATTTAGAAAGAATGGCACTGAAATCTGGAATTACTACTCGACGCCTATTAGTGGGGGAAATATATCATTTGTCATGTCTGGGTTGGATCCATCCAATTCTTATCAGCTGAAAATTCATGGCAAAAACTCACAAGGAGATGGGCAAGCTTATACTGACACCAGGTGGATCAAGACACTTGAAGAAGGTACTATCTAATTTTAATTGGCAATGTTAGTTGAAATTCAATTAATTAACTATAATGTATTTAAATTTTCTGATATATTTTATCAGAAGTGGAAGGTGTGTAAGAGTTAGAGTTAATAATATTATCGTAATGGCCCCTCTATTATTCCCATATTTTTTTTATTTTTTTTTAATATTGTATTATGGTTTCATAATTTACTTAATACAATACAGTCCGATGACTTATATTTAATATATATAAAGAAGAAAAAATTGCGATAATTTTGCGAAAATTGCTGGGCACTCGTTAATGGCCTCTTCAGTGTTAATAAAAATATGAGTTGAAATATTCTGATACTAATAAAGACTAAACAAATATATCTGACATCAACTTCTACTCTATAAACCCTTTGCGGTCCTTGAAAAAATGAAAAAAAAAATCTTCCATGTCCACAATTGTTTTCAACATTTTGTGATATGTTGTATATCTTTAATATTGGTTTTTCACACTTTTTACTCAAAAAATATTATATTTTAGTAATATTATAACTGCAATGATTTTATATTGAATAACTGCTCAAAACAATGTCCAACATCTAGACTAGGTTTTCTTTCACACACTGCGCAAATGAATGTTGTTTGCTTTCTTCTCTCCGTGTGTTTTTCATAGTATAAAATTATTATAAGAACAGCAAAAAGAAATCGGGAGTTAGATCTGCTCGAGTTGTTAACAAACACTTGTCGTGAGAATAACTGCTTCTTTCCTAAAACCTGACCACCAGCCCCCAAAAGAGTCCCTTTCCATCCTTAGTAATTATACAGAAACATATTTGAAAGGACACAAAAATGATCGAAATACTTTTCTGAGTACAGAATATAGAACCTAATTAAAAAAAAATGATCGATATGAGATTTCAGCTCATAATAATACCAAGAAAAAATGTCGACATAAGTCCCACCGAAAAAGAACCGATGTCGAGTCAGACTCCAGACGGCGAGGAGTTAATTTATTTTCACTAAATTATGATTATTGTATTTCTCCAGATCCGCATTTTATTCCTGTCATTGAAGTGAAAGGTTTCACGGTATCCTCTATGACAATTGGTTGGGCTCCTCCTCCTGAGAATCTCATTGAGTATGTTCATTTCTATGAGCTGTCAGCCAGAGAAACTGACTCTCCAGAAGGATCGGAAAAGCAAGCCATACACTCTGGAGACTACAGAAATCTGCCATATATGTTTGATAATCTCATGCCGGACACTAATTATACGTTCAAGGTTATTATGTGAATATATATCTATTAGGAAATTTTACTTCTATTTCATAACCTTAACATTATCAATCTTTACAATATCAGTTGCTCATTGGTGAATATGTGCACTTTGGTGTCATAGGTTCCATTCAAACCCATTAGCTGTGTAAGGATTAAAAAATAACAAGCAGAACTGAATGCCTAGCAGGTTGAGCGATTGGCTGACAATCGATTTTTTATAAAACATCTGTCACAATAAGTCTTCACATTGTAAAGATCTTTATCTACTGTTGTAGCTGAGGTGGGACCCACCTGTGGACTGAAAATCAAATAGCATTAGATTGCATGCTGCACCCTTGTTCTGCTTAAATTCTGGAAAACTAATGTATATAGATAGCGCAGTGTAATAATGAAAAAAATATTTTATATCTATTTCATTCTTGTATGATAGTTTTCTATCAACGATTAATATTAGGCAACAATATATATATATAGTACATATCGGATTCAATTTTTAGGTTCGTTCTTGTTCAGAGTTGACTCGTGAATGTGGTCAATGGTCTTCTCCCGTGTATGGATCAACAATGGATGGCGTATCAGGTCCACCGAATGCTGTTGCTGTTGCGTGTCGCCATGACAATGTCAGTGGTTCTAGTTTTGTTTACGTCTCTTGGGAACCACCCACAAGACCTAATGGGAAAATAATCAGATATAATGTGAGTAGAAATTTGTTAATGCTTAGTGTTATTTGTGAAAATGTGCCATATGTGAAAGTTATGGCCCCTGAGTAGATTTCTTTGAACTATATAGAGTTGCAAGTTAGGGTATTATTTTCACGAATGTATTGCTGAAGCCTAATTGATAGTTTTCACTGTATTTATCCACCATAAAAAATATTAGGTTGTTCCATATAAAACGATCGATTTCAAAGGTAAGAATGAAAACATGATATTTTACACATAATAAAATATATTTAATCGAAATAATCTATCACTTTCACACTCTTCGGTGTTCTGACTACGATTGGGCAAATTTTATAAATATATTTTATTTGGAAAAATCTTCAGTTTCAAATACATATAATGACTTCTTCAACACCTTTAACCCTTTCATTAGTGAGTTAATTTTTTTATGCACACATATTTAAAAGACTGAAATCTTTTACTGGTATCAATTCAACTAATAATATCATAAAATCAATCAAATTGGATATGCCAATTTGTAAACAATTCTCTTCTATT
>JAGVSQ010006805.1:2940-15936 GCA_022683975.1 Rhyacophila evoluta | reverse complement strand
ATACTAAATCCTAGGTTGATATATCCCCAAGTTCGAAACAAAAAGGGACCCGGGCGACGCCGGGTACTGATCAGCTAGTTAGTTTATAAATATCATTCATCGGTAAATTATAAATGTTAAATACAGTGACAATAATAAATACCGTTTGTGTGTATAGTAAATTGAAAGTGGGCATATGCAAGCAAAAGCCTGTATGTATATGTTTTAAAAACATCTGAATATATGATATGAAGTTAGATGAGATCTAAAATAAAATAATAGCTTTTATTTTGCATATTAGATTAATTATTATTTACGTACTGTTTAAAAGCACCTGACAGCAAGAGAACTCACTGTGAAATACACTTAACTGTTTGATGTGGCATATCTAAGTCCCATATCGACACTCCATACTACTTGTATTAACAAAGTTTATACATATAAATCAATGCGTGTTACTTGAGCGCTATCGAGAGCCTAATTCACTTTCACCCTGCTTTAGAAATATCGATTTCCCTGTCACCATACAGTCTATACACGATGTTAAATTTTATCTCATACGTTATGGTACTATTATAAACGTTACGAAAACAACAAGCGTTGCTGCAATTTGACGTGGTATACGATGAATTCTTGATACATTATAGTTTTCTAGTGATATAATGTATCGAAAAACGTGTGGATACTTAGTACGTGATGAAATGTGTAGTAAATATCTCTTGGTATTTATAAGTAAATCATATAACTAACTTGAAAGTTTTTAATAAGACTCTTTGATATATTTAAGCAGTTTTATGAATGAGCTTATCGATAACTGTACAGTCACCGTTATTTAAAAATTATATATATCTACCAATAAATAAATGAAATTGATTGTTTATTTGTATTTATAACTCATAAATATTTAATATCAAAGTTAATATATGCGCTTTGGTACGTTATGTTGAAGATTTGAATTCTTTAACTTCGTAACCTAAATTTTAAGGATGCAAGACTGAGTAATTTATGGACTGATTATTAATTACCATAACGAATTTCTTTAAAATTGTGGAGATTCATATATTTGACGTGTAAAATGTAAAAAAATGCATTATAATTATGATTAGTGGAGTATAAGTTCATGCATTGTAATTACATATTATTAAAAACTTTTTTACTTCTGAGATTCAAGTATCACATTATTAATATTACCATAAAGCTCACAATCAGATGGAGTCCTGGCTTCTTGAAACAACTCACTCAATCTGTCCCTATCCAGTGTCGTCCGCCAGTATTCTTGCGTCCTTCCAGGTCATACCTGCATCCCGCAACTCTGCCGAAGAAATCTATAGATAGTATTTAGCAGGCTTCCAGGACGCTGGGACCGGTTGGCTTGAAGAATAGACAGGTCAGGTTCAGACTCTCTTGAGGCATCCGCAATATATGCCCAAGCCAGGTCGTCGCAGCTTCACTTTGTCAGTGGCTGCATGGTCTGTTCTCTAATTTCAAACAAAGTCATACCACCGTATCCCCAGAATCCGCAGCAGGCACCTGTACAAGTATAGGCAGACTATCATCCTAGTATAACACGTAGAGCTTACCTTGATATGTTAAATAAATTATACAATGTGTAGAAACCTACTTTTAGTATTTTTATATCAAGTTTTTTTTATAGTACAATTATACATGTATATGAGATTGGTATGCAAATTACAAAAATTAAAATTAAATCAGCGTGTACGATTTGCTTAAATCTATAATGTCAGATCATGTCAGATAATAATCAAGGCAAAACCTCAAATGGAAATAAATGTGAAGGAATAATTTAAAGCTAATGAGTCATTTTAACAATTTATGTATTTTAAATGTAATTGTTTATGTAACTTTTAAAATCTAACTAAAATGGTATGTGTAAATAATATATAAATTTAGATTTTGAATATATTAATTGGGTGAAATAATTTCCGAGAGGAGAATAAAACTTAAATCTATTAATAAACTATGAATATATTTGAATAACCAATTTAGATGAATATATTACAAACAGTGGGTTAGTTTTGTTACTCAACTTCGAGGGCGGTTTCATGGAATGTGTTTAAACATTCTATTAGTTTACAGCGAGGGATTTGTTTGTAAAATGAAATATTTATGGAATAGTTGGGTATTTTATACAACTCAATTAAAAGTTTATTTATTGTTCATCTATTTTCATGAAAAAATTAAAAACCGTTCACCAGAGAAAATCAATGTTACTATATCGAATGAAGAATTCTCGTAAATATGGTTTGATCGAGTTAAATAAATATAATATTTTTTCTTCGCACCTGGGCTTTCAAAGTGTTCTTAAGAGTCTAGTAATATATTTATAGTATAAAGATTGATAACTTCATCACTTACTATATTAATTGTATCGATGGAATCTTTTCTGAAATTAAATTCTCCAGTTTCCTGTGATTTTTCAAATATACTCAATGTAATAATACATATTTAAGAATAATCAATGAAATTGACTAGGTGGAAGCCTTTTTCCCTGATCGCGTATTTCATAGGTCACCCTTTTTTTAAACTTAAAAGCTAAATTTAGACACTGTTTCGGCATTTTCATATTTTATATGCCTTTGATAAAACGTGTATTAATTTATATACATTCTTATTATCGAATAAAATTTATTTCTATTTTGAAAAATTGACGGCTATGTCCTTCTTTCTTTCCCCAGTTGATACATATATACATCTAAAAATCACGCTGATAAAAAGTAACTATCAAAACCATGGATTCTTTTTAATGATGTTTCTTTCAAAGTAAAATGACGTCTAAAATCTCTTATCATTTTCGTATTTTTTTAAATCCAAAAGTAAATGACTATAATTCAACGATGACACTATATTAAATATGTTTTGATGAACACACAACTTACACAAACGAACGTTTTTATTGTAAATATTTACTTTCTTCATCTATTTTATAACTTCATTTCAGATATCGTGAAATACTATTCAATATACTCCTCTTAACACCATGTTTCAAAAGCATGTGTATTTTCCTATTTGCGTTAACGACTAACTACGACTGCGATAAGGCAAGCTTAAATTTAAGTTTTAATTTTAGAAATCGCCAAAAAAAACCCCTTTACTGCACCCCTGTTTTGAATCTAACACGTTATCATTTAACCGTAATTGTTAATAATTCTGTCAGCAAAATGGTTTATTTATTGAATTTATACTAAAAAAATCACTTTCTATTGCAATCCATAATATTAAAAAAATGGATATACTCATTGGGAATATTGGTTTTTACATTATAAGTTTTTTAAACTTGAAAAATGTATATTGCTTAAGGTAATACCATATATGAGATAGTACTTCGTTAACCGGATTAAATAAAATGTTGCTAATTCTCAGGAAACTCTTGTCACTTGTACAGGATGACAATTGTCGTTTATAGTTGTACTAACAGGTTTGTTGAAGCGTTTTGTGACTTTATTGGTATTCATAAAATATTATTTCAATCACAGGAAGTTGGAATGGAATTTAATACTTAAATTATCTTAATTACTAAAAATATACTTTATATATTAATAAAATATCACTTTATAGTAAAATAATATACCATCAACTATACTGCAAATAAAAAGGTTTCGTTTGAAAAACTTTAGACGGAATTTATCAAACTCTAATATGTATAATATGTTTGTCTCCTTGATAGCGTATATGGTAGCCCGCGTGCTTAGCAATCCGGGGAATACGGGTTTAATTCCCCATCTGTCGTATTTTATAAATCCAAAAGTGCAGAGCTGGATGCCCATTGGATTGAGTAATGGCCTGACAAACAATCTTCGTGAAAAATAATCTGTTAAGACGTCTTCACATTGCGGATATCCATATACTCCTCTTTCAAAGTGGGTATCTTCACATTGTGTAGATCCATATGCTCCACGTTATAAGCGAACATGGTATACGATATGCAAATAATTTATAATGACTCTTCTTTTTCCATTGATTGGATTTCGAAAACTAATATAAGTATTGTTTAATCTTTTGATAGACTTATTATACAGCTTTTTTATTTGTTAAATAAAAAAAATGGTTCGTGTTTTTTTCTGTAATATTCTCATTTAAATTATATGTGTTCTACTGTTAAGTATTTTTTTTGTAACCAAAAAAATCTCGATAAATTTTATAATACTACAAATTGATTGTTTCTCAACACCATTGTCTGTGGTCAAAGGCCGAAAGAAAGTCACGACCAGTCGGATACAGTATAACATTCAATGCTTTGTTCAATCACTTACGTAACACTAATTAAAAGGTTGTATATCCACTCACGCCCTTTTTTGAAGGTATAGTTGTGTAGGTTGAATTTTGTATTGTCTTGTTTTAATGTCACAATTCTTGCGTATATCGAAAAACCTTTTGAAAAAAACGTTTAGGTCAAATCACTTTGTGTCGAAATCATCGTTCATAATCTGTAGTTACATACATTAACTATTCCGTTGCTAACAACTCGTCCTTTAAATTCATACAAAAATGGCAGCTGTATGCTTAACACGCCCAACTAAAACCAAAATCAACTGACATTTCAAAATTTGCCTTGATTTTTCTTCATTTTCACTCCTTTATGGCGTTTTTTTTTTACTATTTCTGTGTACCTTTCCACAAGTTAGTCTAACGTTTACTAACCATTAACACTAAATAAATATTTTAACTATGGTCAAAAAATGGTGGCAAATTGAAAATATCAGTTCATTTAAGGAGAACCTATAACTTAATGTTGTACTTATAACCAATAAAAATCTTATCAGTGGACAGCCAATTCTCGCAAAAACTCTGTCAAGAAAAGTTTTTGCATTGCGATGATCTATATGTTCAATTGTTGTAGCGGACATGGTACAAGATATATTGAGTGCTGGTAAAATCAATAAAAAGATACTGGAAAATTAGGTGTAAGTTATTATGTCTTGTTGTACATTTTATTGTATAATAAAAGTTGCCCATAAGCATGTATTTATTATTACACCGTGTAATCTCTTTCGAATATAATTTATGGAATACTATAGTATAAATACGAAGAAGGATTTAAGTGCATCTTAGAGTTTCCTAGGTAGATATACTTATACAATACTTTGTCAAAGTGCATCGAACGTGATTGGAATGCACGTTCACTTTCAGAGTATAATGTCAAACTAACAATTTTATGGAACTAGTTATATTCTTATGTGCATGTGGATAATCCGAGAAATAGCATAAATGTCAAGGATCTGCATCTTTAAGCGTTTTTACCCATAACATATCATTAGAAATGCGTGGGCCAGTGTCTGGTATCTTATGTGTAGCTTCTATATTTATATATTGATGAATGACTAAGACTGGTTATAATTTTGAGAAAAATAATATATCATGTATTTTCTTGTATAAAAATGTGTTTTAACTTGTATTTGGATCCAAAGTTAATTAACCAGTCGTTAGAATTTTTCTCATTGTATGGAAAAATTGAAGGAGAAAACTTTTGTTATTTAATTTTGACACATAACGTATAATAATATATTGAAATAGAAAAACCACACAGTCAAGGAGTTAAAATAATATTTAATAAATAAAAAAAAATGTACAAAAACAAATAATAAGTTATGTCATTTGATAAAGTGAGAAAACGAAAAAAGAGACTCAGTAAATCACAATAATATTCAAGAACAGAATGATTATATGTCATAATTATTATCATGAAACAATTCAAGTTTACTTAAGTCATATTTACTTATTATACAGGTATAAAAATTGCTGAAAATTCAAAATAGGGCCAAACGACTTTCATAATTTTTAACGATATGTTAAGCACGCTTATAAATAAATTATCTCTTCAATAACTTACATTTACTTTCCTGTTGTTTCAGATGAATTATTCACCACCGGAAGATACGAAATCGAAAAAGTCTTGGGGTCAGCGATTGAAGCTTGGTCATAATGGAAACGACGGTCACGGAACTTTGAGGGCTGCTCCTGGGACAAATCTGTATGGTACTGTCAGTACCCACGGAGGTTCAGCACTTTCAAAATCTATGAAGTACGCTGAGCCCTGGCTGTATGGGACAGTTAGGGCTGCTCCAAATCAAGGAAGGCCAGGGATATATTTGCAGTATGCCGATCCTCAATCACCAGTTTTGATCAGTACACCTCAGTCTTCAGTGCAAAACTATGCAGTTGTTGTGTGTTCTTGTCCAGAATATTTAAATGGTACTAAAAAAGGTAGCTCTAAAAAAGTGAGTATTTGTAAAAAATGTAAAGGATCGCGATTACCTTTGGGAGTTCCAATAAATGGAACTGTCAGAGGTCAAATGATGGGTGGGACTGTGAGAGGAGCTCCAACAATGAGGTCTTCTGGAGGAACATTACGTGCAGGAACTGTGAAGCTATCACCGTCTTCAAAATCTAGACCTACTATTTTGAGTCTTACTCCTCAGAACCAACCATCTGACCCATACGATATGATGAGAAGAACAAGGTTATCTTCACCATTAGAATCAAATCATGTCGGAAGTCAATTTACTGCATCCAGAAGTCGAGCAAAAAGTATATCACCTGTCAGGAACCGAGGTAGAAGACGGAGCCCTAGTACAGATACATTAAAAATGAGAAGTAAAAGTGTAAATAGAAGCACAGATGTATGGTGTGAAGATACCCAAAATTATGATAATGACCTCAATAATAGAAGATCCATATTGGAGTGTGACGTAAATCCGTATGATTTAATGCAGAGAATGAAAATCGAAAAATTGAGGCCTCGTCCAGAAAATGATGACGAGGATGATGTTTTTGCAGATTTTGAAAACGATGAAACTTTCACACTTAAAAAGTTAAAAGAAAATTTGAATATTCGTCAAAGTAAAAAAGGAGCAAAACATAATGGACCTTATTCAAATGTTCAGGCGATTGGAGGTCAACGTATTCGAGTTTTTGGACAGTCTTCAACGCCGAGTAAAGAAGAAGAAGAATTTGTTTACGATGATGTCGAGGTAAATGGCCAACCAACTAAATCTAATAAAGAAAGGAAGTCGACTGATGATATTCCAGCAAAAGATAGAAATAGTACATCTCCAAAAATGAATGTCGCCAATACTAATAAAGATCAAAAGTTTGGTTCAATACGATCATCAAAGGTCAGGAGTGTATCGCCAAAGCGACCTCCACGCAGAGTCAAAACGGAGACATCAGAAGAAGAAAGCGAGAGCGACCGTAAAGAGAACAAACAAAAAAGCGGTGTTACCAAACAATCGCCCGTGAATAATTCATCGGTAAATTTTGTCGCTGCAAACCGGTTGCCGGACCAAGCCATCAAGTCCATCTTGAAGAAGCCGCGAGGCGAGAGACCGGTCCTGCCAGAGGTGACCCCTCCTTCCCCACCCACCGATCGGAAACTTTCTGGGTCACACTTTTACTTGCCGACGCCTCAAGCGAATAAGTCCCCGGGTGCCACTGCGCAAAACTCAGCCCTCCAGCGTAAAAAAGTCCAGTTTCTTGTAGAAAATGAAATCGTTTCGTCACCCGAGAGAACAAACCCAATACCCGAATCACCATCCCAAGAAACTCCCAAGGATATATCAGGTGTAATTAAAGAAATAACTGTATCTGTTAACAATGAGAGGAAGTCGAGTTTCAGTAGTGATGACTTACCGGAAGGGCTTGATATGGATGAAGAGAGCGGAAGTCATAACCTAGTAAATTCGTATAATACCAAAAATATAATTCAAAATAGTTCTTCGTCTTCATCTGTTGGTGGAAGTGATTATGATGATAATGTCGAAACTAGATCTCAATCGACGGAGAGCGGGGCAGGAAGCGTTGAACAAACGAGTGATGAGGAAGCAGTCGGAAACGATATTCGCGTAAGGATGTATGCGCAGGAGATTGCAGTTTTTTCGCCATCTGCGCAGCAGGATTCCCCGGAAACTTCAGCCGATGATAATAACGGTATGTGAAAATGTCACTTATTATAAAAACCTATCTAATATTATTATTTTTGATTTTTTTTAATGTAAGAAGAAACGGAGGTCAGTAAGGATTTACTTATCATTAACCATTATTGGGATCAATTTAGTTCTAATATTAATAATTAGTGATACAAATTATTATTTAAGACTTTAATTCCCCATATAAAAAAATGGTTTTAAATTTTATTGGTATGTATTTTATTTATTACATAATTGTTGTCAAACGTTTCATAGACAATTTAATTGTTGTATCAGCTATATACACAGAGATTAAAACTGAAATAAATCAGACGAAAAAATACCCCATACATTTATTTACATAATATAAATAGTTTAATCAAACTATTATATACGAAACCAGTTTAAAAAACGGATTTTATCTTTCTATATAACTATAGATTAAAAATGATAAAAAAATCTATTTAATGTGATAAACAAAGTTAACAAAAATCATCAACGGTACAATATACGAATTTAATTAGAGAAAACAAACCTTATTTCTTTTCAACATCTTAGAATTTCGAAGCATTTTTCCATACATATTATTAATTCCATGAACAAAATCAAAGACGCTGGCTGACATAGCCTGTGAGAGCGTAAATTGATCAGTGAAATTCTGGAGATTTCTCGTGTTATTCATATAAAAAGGTTATTTTTATTTGAAAACTGATTATTTTACATCAGGTTAGTTAAATAAATGGGTATACTAATTTATTATAAAATGTAAGCGAATAGATTCTGTTCAGTGTGACTGAAGAAAAGTTATGAAACAATAAAATATAATTTCTCGGATTAAGTTTCTATATAAAAAAAAAACGATTTACATGTAGCAGAAGAATCGGAAACTACAAAACTTTGCAACTCCATTTTGGAATAAAATTGCTCGCCGGAAAAAAAACAAGTTTCATTTTAAAAACTAAATTGAAACTTTTCGATGTGCTGTTCAAAACAGAATTATTTAGTTACAACGTATTTTTTGGTTTGTTTCCACGAAACAAACCGAAGTTTTTTTTCTGTAAGTTGATAAAAATGTGTTTTCAAGAGAAAGTAACACTAATACAATGACGATAATGTGCTCAAGTTATTTTGAATTAAAAAGTAAAATACATTGAATTCTCAGACATTACCATTGTTTTAGAAATATCTTTAACTTTTAATATTTATCTTGTATGGTATTTATGCTTGGGAGAAAACAATACTGATTTTAAAATCACGAATTTACGTTTTAATATATAATTTGATACATAATAATTTGTGGAATTATTATTTTTAATATTTTAGATTTATAGCCAGTGGTGGATTAAGCAGTAAAAGGACTAAGTAGCCGCATAGGGCTCCCGAATTCCAAGGAGTTCTGGCGATTCCTGATATCCACATTAAAATCACAAAATTTTTCTTAAATGACTTAATGGAATAGTATCAGATTGGATATATATACTACCAGTTTTACTACTCATGCACTTTAAAGTTGTGTATATTCATTACTTTGACTTTGGCCCAAACGATTAAATATACATTTTTGTGCCTCCTGTAAAATTCTGTGTGGGTTACTTGATTTTTGACTTTGATTGTTGACAGTCGCATTATATAAAAAGTATGATATCACATCATTATTTGTCCAAATAGCGTCATATGTTGAATAAATTTTGCAAATAATAATGGCTAACCTCGTGAAACTGCGACAATCGTGTTCGATATAATTTGCCAGTGCTAAGTGGCACAAGATACATACGTAACATTTAGATTTAACGAATATTCAAAAACCTTTCACAATGTTTTCACGACTTTGCAAGCAAGTAACTGGTTCAAGATGACTCTCGACTTGACCGTAAACCTTCGTTGTACTTAAAAAATTTGCATAAAATAGTTTCCATAGTCCGTAAAAGTGCCAATAAATACTTCGAATAAGACAAAAACAGTATTTTATTACCGTACTAAACGTGAATATAATAAAAAACGTTTTAATATATCGTTTATCAGAGTATTAAAAACGTCTAAAAGTTTTTATATAATCCAAAAATAGACTGCTATTTTTATATTTATTGCCATAAATCCTCGATGCACTTTGTATTTACTAGATATCAATATATTATTAACCCTTCAAATGATTTCTCATGACCAACATAGAATATTTTTAATACACTTGATCCTTTTAACTTTATTTGAAACTAATTGCCATCCCTTTTGTGTGTTCAGCTGCCAATATATAAAAGATATACGGTTGTTTATTGAATTTAAAATTTTTAATACTAAATTTAAAATTCGTCTTAATACGTTTTCAAATAAATGCAACCATAGCGATTTACAACTACTATGAAATTTTTAATAGTTCCTGACATACCTTCCGGCTTTCAAAACCATTATCAACCGTCTTTGATTGAGTAAAAATGCTATTTAAAATGTAACTGTCAAAATTGAAAATACAACAATTTGAATAAGTATTTTTTGTATAAAATAGTGACATAACATGTTTTTCAATGATTAATTTTGTTTTCAATATTTTTGAAATTGATTTTTTTCTACTGATTTGCATGCTAAATGGTTATTGTATACAAAAAATACTTATTCAAAGTCTTCTCATTTATATTTTGGTTCACTTTGGAAATACCCCTTTTACATTATCACCCGAGTTTTTCAATGAAAGATACCTTCGCGATAGTAACGTGGTGCCGTGTCGATCGTGCTCTTCAATTTTAATCTACCGGTCTTCATTTGCTTATTGTGAAGCAAATAAATAAAAACAGCATAAAATAACTGATGATATAACTACGATGTCCCGTTTAAACATTTGTTTTAGAAAGCTTTTGCTTATTATGAAGTAAATTAATGAGTTCAGATGTATATATCTACATTGCATCGATATATATTGAACCGATAGTTTGTAATATCACAACATGTGGAAGAATAAATAAATACATCACAGTTCGTTTAAGAAATTTGACTAAATTGAATTATCAGCTAAATAACATTACAATAAAGACACACCAAGATCCCAATTTTAGAGAGAACACTTTAGCATGAAAAACAATAAAGATAAAATTTACAAAATTTGGCTTAAGTGCCTCATATCACAAATAATAATAATTATAGTTATTGCGTAGTCAGTTTTAGTCAGAGTTTACGTGACTTCCAAAATTTAGATATAATTACAGATCGCTATAACTTTATCCCAATAATTAATATTTCCGCTTAAATTTATGCAATTCTCATAACTTTGAGTTATTTGATCACGGCATTTAAGTTTTCGTTTGATAACATAATATTAAGTGCCCGTATTTGCCAATATAATATCTAGTAGTAAACAGCACTAAGTGTAGAGTTTTTGTGCAACTTTGAGCAAAGCGTGTAACAATACTACTTGTTTCTAAATGGCGAACAACACCCGCATCAGTCACGAAGTCTACCCTGAAAAGTTTTCCTCGTCGCGAAAGAGTTAGTTTGCGACAACGAGGTACTATTGCGTCTCAGTCTTAAGAAGTGATCCTCAACCCGTTTTTTTCGAGCTATAACTCATCATTTTCTATAGTCCTTTAAGAAAAATATCGATTAAGTAAGTAAGTTAATTAAAATGTACTGTTTGCAGGGTGACAACGTATGACGCAATATTTGAAAATTTATGTCTGATATTATTAGTCATATATGACGGTAATTTTGAGAAGTAAAACTGTATGATGAAGATACATACATAAATATAAACAAAGAGTGACTTGTCTGATAATTTAAATTTAAAATGGAGCTATCTTGTTTATTATAGTTGGGTATTACTGGTCTAATGTACTTTAAAACTTGTAAAACGAAACTGTATCCAAAAGTGAATTGTACAAAAACACATACGAATCCTATTTGGTCATTATTGGTAAACAGTTTCATTTCCCTTATTAGAAAATCGGTGCAAACTTATATTCAACAATATTGATAGTTTCGAAGTTAAACTATGAAAGAAAATGGTTCTATTGTATGATGTTCAATCCAACAGTGCTGTATATAGATCTCTACATTGTGGATATATCTATTCTGGAAATGAGGTTTACAGATTTACGCAATATTATAAAATATATTGACAGATGTTTCACAACAAATGGTTGTCGCCTGATTGCTCAAATGATTACATATCTAATCCAAGATATTTCATCTTTATACATAGTTTGTAAATGTTGGATTTGAAATTCTAACTTCCTGCACCAAAGCAAGTGTATTTACCTTTTGGTCTTCTGTATGTATTCAGCTTGGCTATCCAAAAAAATATACTTTGAGCACATGAAAATATATTAATATGGTTTTCATGTAATTATTACGTTATAGTAATTATCTGCACACGTATCTAGTGAGGTCAATAAGAATTATTTAATGTTATGGTATATTATATTAATTTGCAAGTGCGCACATCCGCGTATCACTAAGTAACGAAGGTCGGAGGTTGAGTCTCAAAGTAGCTTCAAGATAATCGAAATGTGTTTAGTAGGTATATCACAAACAAAGTATTATATTTACATTTTGATTCTATTAAGGACAAACTAAAAACATTAAATCATACGTTAGGTTACCATATAATATTTTATCATGGTATTAGCAACATATTGTAAAAGAACTTAATATCATATGCCAATTAATAAAATTGTTATAATTTTTCACCGTTTTCTTTTATAAGGTGGTACTTCTTATATTTTCGACTTATGCGTGGTCTTATTGATAACTCTGCCACTTTGGCTAATATTGGTCTGTGCGTTCCTGATAACTAGGAAATCGAGAACATCAGCTGTTTTTCATTCATAAATGCAGGATTATTCTGCTAGTAGTCATGTCAATGCGGAGAGCAATGGTGATGTTTAACGTGATTACCTCGGATATTGATATCTTCCACCTAGACGAGAGTCAGTTTAAATGGATGCTATTATGTACATTATTAGAATAGGGTCTGTCTAACTTACTTGTCACTCTTGACACTCTCTTCTTCCTTCTGTATATATATATATTGAGTTGTTAATGTATTAAACTTATAATTTGTAATGTTACACCATGAATAAAATAAATAAATAATTAAAGATTGTCTTAA
>JAGVSQ010006804.1:0-15936 GCA_022683975.1 Rhyacophila evoluta | reverse complement strand
CGAGGTGAGC
This sequence comes from Rhyacophila evoluta, assembly GCA_022683975.1. Lineage (NCBI taxonomy): Eukaryota > Metazoa > Arthropoda > Insecta > Trichoptera > Rhyacophilidae > Rhyacophila > Rhyacophila evoluta. The sequence continues at coordinate 15,926 of JAGVSQ010006804.1, read as the reverse complement.
TTAATTAGCTAGGTAGATAAAACTAACCTAAAATGGGGCGTTTTCTAATTCTCACAAAATAATTCTTAAAAATGATGCATCAAATGAAAAAAATTCATTAGTAAGTTATAGAACGTAAAATTATGCATAAAATGAGTACCAATTTGATGTATTTTGGTGCAATAGTATGAGTACCAGCTCACTTCAACTTTATCGAAATTTTTCAACTTCCTTCGTTCAACGAAAGAAAATATTTGTTATTAATAATTAATCAATTATTGATTTACTTGCGTTTTATCAGAATTAGAATTTGAAGTAGAAAACTTTGGCATAAGAGCACCTCTGCTTAGTTTAATTGATGGCCATAAGTTGACAACGCGTATCATATATTTGTTCAATTTTTTAAGAGGACTAAACAGCTTATAGAAAAAGAAGTTCTGGGAAATCAATGAAAATGAATTACAGTTTTCTTAAATGAAAATAAAAATTACGTCACTTCAAATTCTATTTAGTTTTCTTTAATGTATCAATACATATTTTTCTATAAGGTTTTGAGGTCCTTCTGAAAAATTATATTATACTAATGTATGATACATGATGTCAACTTATGGCCATCAATATAGTAACATACTAAAATTTTTGTCTGGTGGTGCTTGATGGAAATTGATTTTAAATTCTAAATTATTTAAAACTGCTAAACTTCCAAATGTGAGATCACTGTTAGCGACCCGGTTTTCGCCTTTCGGTATCTTCAGGCTACATTATATTGTATGTTTGCTCACTGCCCACATTCAATGTAGCCTGAAGATGCCAAAAGGCGAAACCCGGGTCGCTAACGGTGATGATATGGAAGTTTACCAGTTTTGAATAATTTAGTAACATATTGTTCATGCATCTATTTAAAGATATCAAGTGGCACAAACCCCACTCAGATGAAATTTTATTAATTTTTAAAAGCTTTTAATGAACTTTTTAACCTTTTTTTGTATATTTTATTTTTATATGAGCTTTTTTTGTATTTCCGAAACATGGCAATTAAATTTATTCCTAATATTTATCAAACCTCATTCATCACACAATTTCAGCGTATACAGTATATTTATACGCTGAACACATCTATAATATTGGAATCCACCCACGCTGTGTCTCGAATAAGTCAATATTTTTGACATTTTCATACGGTTTGCATAATTTAAATATCGGCGAAATCAAAAACATGATGAATTTGCTTTGAGTGATTCATATTCATTATTCGATAATTTGCAATATATTTGCAATTTATAATCACGGAAATTCATCACAAATTGACAGAGATTGAATTGCAATAGAGCGAATGCAAATGGTATAATCTATAGGTCTATAAGCTAGTCTGTGTATAACCAAAGTTATTAGTAGAATACAGCTAATATAAACCTTGTATTATATAAATACAGGGAGAACCCCTTAACATGAAAATGCTCAGTGTAAAAAATCGGCTAGTATGAAATAATACTCCGGTACAGATAAAATCCATGTAATTTTGTGTATATTTTTTCTGTTAACGTGAAAAGAAGAATCATCTATCATGAAAAGATTTTGCACCTCGAACAAACAAAAACCTGGTCGTCACTCAGACGTTCTTACTTTTTTATTTACTAGACTTGCAATTTATTCGAACACGAAACAGAAACCCCAAAAAACAACATATTTACCATTTGCAGCCGCGTAATAATTACCCAAATGTATTTTTTTCATAGACCATATTTTTTCTCGATGTAGAGCATATAGATCTACACAGTGTGAAGATATCCACTTCGAAAGAGGAGTATATGGATCTTCGTAATGTCAAGACATCGTGACAGATTATTTTTCACGAGAACTGTTCGTCAGACAATTACTTAACCCAATGGGCATCCAGTCCTGAATTTGGACTTTTGAAATCCGATAGATGGAAAATCGAACCAGCATTCCCAGGTTTGTTAGGTGGGCAAGGTACCGACTACGCTGCCGGGGAGACTAGATATAATTTTTTCAAGCAATAATTCTAATTTACTGCTCGTTTTTAGGTAAAATTAATCCCGATTTATCAAAGGTCAGTCTGTCTTCCAACTCGGTGTCACGTGTATTGAAAGTGTTGAGTTTTGTGTTCTTGTGAAAAAAATGTGATTTATCGTCAGATCAATATTGTTTTGTGCTTGTTTTTTTATTGAATATGTGTACCTTATATAATATATTTGACAATGTATATACTGTTAATGTACTATAAATGTTAATTTTAGCAAAAAATTGAATAAATTCATTGTGTAGATCCATTTGCTCCACTTGATAAAATTTCATATTATATTATATTCATATTATTCATATTTTGTTATTTCGCAGCATCTATTGCTAAACGTATATTTAATTATAGGATTTAGATCAATTTCCTACAAACAAATGGCATTGCTACTGAGCGATGTGTAAAAACATATATCACAAAAATCATTTTAATTGTACAATAAGTCTAATACTAGGCAATAAATTACAATAAATCTTGATTGAATTTAATGTTATTTGGTAAATAATTTGGCAAAAAATAACTTACGCTAAATATTACAAACGAAATATCACAAGCTTGTAAGTTTCAATCTATTACAAAGCTTTTGTAGCCATTTAGAAAAGTATAAAGCTCGATAGAAAAAAAATCTTTATTAATTTTTCCCCGACGTTAAATTCATATTAGTATCCTCGAAAACAAACAAACTTGACATGGCGTTATTAATCCGTGTTTTAACTGTTTTTGTATTTTCATCCACTGTATGTGACGCAGTAAAATATATGGCTTTGCCTAAAATACAATTTAAGGCATTAAAAATATGAGAATAAGCCTTATGCCAAAATTATTTCAACACTCAGGGCTTAAATATAAGCAATATTTTATTCAAAAAAAATATATTCGTCATAAACAAACATTAAAAGCGTGTTCAAACTGTTATGATCCTCCGGTGAGATTTATAAAGATATTGGATATGAGCTTCGAGTTCTGTTGATCGCTAAGAAGTGATGTCGGCTTCTTTATCTCTATAAGTCTTGTTCGTAAGGTATCGCGATGTATTATTTATTTATTTTAAAGAAGAGTGTTGTATCTTCGGAAAATCGATATGGAAATTTTAGATCTTCTAGGTAATCGTCAGGTAATTACCTTGTAGGGGTTTATTCAGGGTGATGGCAAGAGTGATATATATCACAGTACAATATTGAAGAAATCGAAACACTTGATTGTTAATTTATTATAATTAGTTACAAGGTACAAAAGTTAGAGTAACACCATGCTTGATAGCTTGTATAATAATAGAAAATTTTTACACTGAAGTATGACTATTTTTATGTTTTATCTTGTGAGTGTTTTTTGGTAATTTATGAGGGTGGCTTTCTAATCTAATATCTGAAGTATGTGTATATGTTTTATCTTGTGATAAGAATAAGTACTTTTCAGTTGATTATTAATTATGAGGGCGGCTTCCTAATCTAATCACTGAAGTATGATAAGCTGATATGGAAATGTTTTACATTATGAGAGTGGCCTTCTAATCTAATCAAGCTGATAGTTAAATGTATTACAGAACAATGGAAAATGTTTGTTTCTATAATATAACTTTCTCTGATTGGATTCAATAGGTTATGTCATTTAAAACCATCATTACTTAATTAATGAAATAGTCAAGTTCACGAAATCGCAATACACATCATTAGTTTTATTACATTGGGTACTACGACTGGCGTAGACCCTCTACGGCCTACGCGAAACGAAAACTTTACATGTTTTACTAATGAGAGCTTAACATCGTAATTAACGATACGACCTTAACTATTGTTGTCATTATAGTTGATTTTTAAATAGTGGTAAAGTTTTTGACAATTTTGGATAACTATATACGTATAGTTATATAAGCACAATTCCAATGTTAGTACCCAAAACAAAAATTCTAATGTTGTGGTAAAACTGTATTTTAAAAGCAAGCACCTACTCATTAGACGTAAATTTGTCATTTGAATATAAAAAATATTTGCTGGTAAAACTTTTTTATACACCGTTCCGCTATGAGACGCAAACCGGCGACTATAAATCATAGAGCAGAACAAAAACCATGTCCACTCTCAATAAGAAGGAATTTTTTTTACAATATAAACACTTATCTCGACGGATTTTTTTTCACAACTCAATAATAATTACTAGCTAATCGCTTAAATCATTGGGCAACTTTGTCGAGTGCTTGAATATTTAATGCATCTGCAAATTTCGAACTTTTTTTCGAAATGTTTGCATGCTTACTAATCAGCCACCGAACTGACATTTATAATTTATATATATGGGTAAAAAATACTTTTTTAAAAAGCTGCCTATTTTGCATCGATGGCCAAGAGGTAAGCGCGAGTGCTTTAGAATAGAAGGCTTTAGGTTCAAATTCAACAGCCTGTAAGAATTTTTGAAAAGATAAAAGGTTCAGAATTAAATGAATGATTTAAAAAAAAATGTCAAAATTATCTATTATATACCAAATATTTATATAGTATATTTCTAGAAACTCTGGATTTCCATAATCGACTGTGGATATGAAAAAGGAGGTTACCCTCAATTTTTCGAAATAGCTTTTATTCAATAATCAGAATAGATACACCTTTATACACGTTTTATAAGAAACATTTAAGCTGAAAATGGTAAATTGATATATAAATTCAGCTTTTAAGTTTGAAAAAAGGATGTTCTGTAAAATTTTCGACCGGTAAAAAGAGCTTCCACCTAATATATATTTTTGATTTTCCTTAAATAACTTATTAAATTAATATGATTTTTAGTAAATAAAACACCAGTCTTTATGCACTGCAAGATTTTGCCCATGAAATCTATTGGCTTTGGCTCAAAATCATTAAATAAACGTCTTTTGTGCCTTTTATAAAAAACTATGTACGTTGCGTCATTTTCCCTTTCCACAATCGATATGCTGCACTTTAGAATCATAAATATTTGTTTAAACAATGCAAATTATGTATCAACTCTTGTTTTCAGTTTTTTTAAATACGTTAAATTTTATCACAGTGGCTTTGTAACAAAAATATTATTATGAAAAGTGTGAAAAATATTTTACTATAGAAAGTTAGGGGAATATGTTGCGATATATTTATTATATATAGAGTTGGCATAGTAGTAACATAAATTACATTGTTCTCTGGGAAAATCACGTAAACAATTTTCCTAATGGCATTTACCTTGTATCATTCTATTTCCGTTTTCTGTCTATTGCGTAGCCGTAGTCAGAAAGAAGCCTTTGAAATAAAGCCTAAATTGGTAAATACAAAACATAGCGAGTGGCAATCCTTGTTTGTGCACTAGATTACTATATCTAGTGTAATTGAAGTTGACCATTTCCAAGGCCTTAAATTACGGAATCAAACGTGTGATGTTATTCTAGTTTTCAAATACGGGCTAAAAAAAGTTTAATTTCTTTATACACTCTGTTCAATTTATTCGTATAATAATAAGTATTTTATAATTATATAGTTTTTCATAATTCGCCTCAGCGTATAAGAATAAAATAAACTTTTATAGTGTATCCACTTCAAAAGTGGAGCATTTGGATCTATGTAGTGAGAAAATTTCCAATCCAAGAGTAAAATATACAAATTTTCACAGTTAGAAACATGTCTTGACCGATTTTTTCATGAGATTTTGCTGTCAGTTTGATTCTCAACGTAATGGTCACGAGTCTTGTATTTTTGGATTTCAGTTTGCAATATTCGAAGCAGGCATGCTAACTTCTTGGCTACGGAATAAAAAAATATATAAATCCAGGTCTAGAATTTATCAAGTGGTTTTTGACAAAATACCGTAAGCCTAAAACTGTATGATGCTTACGATGTTTTGCAAACATAAATCATACGATAAAATAAAAAATGCATATATTAATTAGGCATTTATTTATTGCGATATTTGATCAGTCCATGCGGATATCTATTTTGAACTGATGTGACAAAAAAAGCAAAAATTGATGAATTGCCGAATACGATCTTTTGCCGAAAATGGCTCGATACGATTTGAATCTGGAGCACATAGATTGCACTGGCTTGACAATTACAGGTTGATTTTTGACATTGTCAGATATATAATAGTATCACATTTTACATTTTCTGAGCACCCAGTCGTGTGTGCTTGAATTTGTTTACATTTGAGAAAAAAATGAAATACTTAATTCATTTGTGGTCTTCTAATGCTTAGTTCACGTGTCACGTAGACATACGAAGAGAAATAATAATCATTTAAGTAAGAAAAAGTAGATTAAAATAATTATATAAAAATATTATAAAGGAAAAATCTGTGTATTTGTATTTAATAAAATTTATATGTGGATATTAATTATGACAATATGTGGGCTCGTTGTAACACACACACACAACAATACTATACCTACTCTTTAGATGAAGATTTCGCGTTCACAAAACTAAGACTATTTAATAACCGATTTTCCAAAAACCGGTCTATACAAGATTAAAGCCACCCCTGAAAAACAATTTAAGATGAAAAACACTGTTCACTGAGCATGTTAACACGTGTTTTATATCTAACTAGCGCTAACTAGTTCTAACTAACATACCATTAAATTGGTTTTTCTATGAGATTTCAGAAACTAAATTAACAACGTTTGAATGGAATAATAGAAAGTAATTCAACGCTCAGTGTTGAATATATTATTTTTTAAGTCATTTAACTAATTGGAGTCACCGTGGAAATTTAATGAAAGGCTTAAAACTTCTAAATTTTATTTGAAAAAAAAATATTAGAAACACTTTCAAAGCAAAAAAAGGTATGATAAACATATGCACATATACACCAAAGCTTCAATATATCAAAGGTAATAGGAAATTTAATATTTTCAAAATAACTCAGTTCATTATTATTACAAATCGATACCTTACAATGAGGGTCTTCAAATTTTTTAGCCTAAGGGCCACACTGACTTCATCACTAAGTTACAAGGGCCAAGACCTAGTTCAAACCAACATACAGCTTCAATTTCTTCCAAGTATTGTACATTTTATAATACAATAAAATTGAAATTAGGCGGGCCAGATGCCAGACATAGCCAGGGACAAATTGGAGATGTTTAAGGGCTGGTGTTGGCCCGCGGGCCGTAGTTTAAAGACCCTTAGAATATCTCTGAATACTTTCTAAGTGATATATTAGGTGTAGTTGATGAATATAGTAAATGAGCGTTTGTATACTGATTAATGACAGAGATTCTTGATGGTGTCATGTAGTATAATTATATATACTTCACTTTGGGAGCGAATGTCTATAAAGAAGATGAAAAAATTGTCTTTTAATCTATTAAGCACATTTTCATTAGTACGAGTCATTCTAAATTTATATACAGGCTTCAATTTATAATAATTGATAATCAGTTAATTGCCCAACCTATTGGGTACCCATTGCTGTATCTTAATATTTTTAACATCTGATTTTTTCTCAAGTGCATTAAAATGAGTCTGTAATTAAGTGAAATGTTAAGTAATTTTCTGCCAAAAATAGACTTATCAAATTTTTTCTTTAAGCCATCGATAAAATATTATAAAATTCGTTTTTCAGTCTAATAAATACGTGAATTAATTATCACATTTGCAATGAAATTCCAAAGAATTACAATTCTAGAATAACTATCAATAAAATTAGTCTAAAAAAATATCATTGTTTAAAAATTTAAATAAAAGATTATAATTTAAATAAAAAAGCCTGCTGTCGTTAAGGCAAAAAGCGGTCCACGCCCGACAAATTAATTTCTAAATTGAAATAAACTACCCAAAGTTTGTCGGGTCAGAGTTGGGGGATGGGGGTTTCCGTCGCGACGCCGACTGGAATGCATAATTTATCCGCCAGATGCCGACGGGTTCTGGTCGACTGAATTTATTCAGTCATATATATTACGTCTTTTTAATTGGAGACTGTCTACACCGCGTGATTACGCCGTTGGGTCACATAGCACAATATTGTATTGTATGTTTATTATCACTGGAATAAAAATGCAGGACTATCTTGCCAGTAGTCTCATGCCAATGCGGAGAACAATGGTAATCTTCCGCCTAAGTGAGAGTGACTTTAGATGGATGCTATTATATTATATTACTTTTATACACCATGTTCATTCCCAAAGAGGAGCATATGGATCTACATAGTGTGAAGATATCCACTCCGATGGTGGAGTATATGGATCTTTGCAATGTAAAGACGTATTGACAGATTATTTTTCACAGGAATCGTTAACTAGTCAATTGCTCAACCCAATGGACATCTAGTCCTGTATTCTCAGATTTTTAAAATCCACAGATGGAGAATCGAACCCGCATTTCCCGGATTACTAGATGCGCACGCTACCAACTACATTAACCTGGGAGACATATATATTTACATTATTGTTTTAGCAGATGTATCTACACAGTGTGAAGATATCCACTCTGTAAGTGAATTATATGGATCTTTACAATGTGAAGATATCTTGACAGAATATTTTTCACGAGAGTTGATTTTCAGACAATTGCTCAACCCCATGAGCATCCAGTCCTGCACTTGTTTGGATTCTCAAATTTCGACAGACGGGGAATTGAAGCCACATTCCCCAGATTATTAGGCGCGTATGCTACCAACTACGCTACCGGGGAGACAAAAATACCAGTTATTATTACAATATTATTCATTTATGTTAAATTTATTAAGTGATAATGCAACATCATTTTAAACATGTGCTCACTCAGTGGAATTTAATATTCGTGTAATTGAAAACACTTATCCTTTATTTATTGAATTGCTTTTGTGGCCAAAATATTATACCAAGTGTTACATTTTCAGTTTATGAACAATGGTGAAGCTAATTTGCTATGAGAGCCGTTGTGTATATTACATGAGAAGACCTTAATGCACCATTTAAAATACAATAACTCACATGACTACAACGTTTTCTTATCTACACGTGCTACAAATACATCCAAATAACCTAGATTATTCATTCATCCACTCTCACGAATAGGATGATGGTGTCTTAAGCGGCTAAAAAAATATAATAATGCCTTGCTTTCCCCTCCATCATCCACCACGTCTCCACATCCATAACAAACGTGAGGCGCTCTTCATAAGTACCAACAATATCCCAAGAGCAGCTTCTTAAGACCTTGGTTGGCGTGCACTAGAGTATGCGTGATTTCTATTCTAACTAATTACACCCTGTTAATATCTAGCAAAAGATTGCAGAAAACTTAACTTTACTTTACGGAGTGACTTAAACTAAAAAGTCTAAATAAAATCCTGAAAGATATTTTTCCTCACTAAAGACATACTTATCTACCGAAAATTTGCTTTAGTTCGGTGACTTTAATAATCTTTGAAAATATTCTATAAGTTTTTTTAATAAGCAGTATATTTTATGATGGGGAAGAGGTCCTTTAAAACCCTGAGGTCAATTTTTGTAGAGTATTTTCAACGTCTGAGTATTTTTATATTTCGAATGTTTTTCATAGTTATTATAAAAGGATTAAACATTGAGCTATACTCAAAATTCTGAGTGTAATAAATACATAATATAAGATGATTTTTTTGCCTTACAACCTGTCTTTACTTTAGAACGTATGTAGAGAAGCAAATTTTGTCAAATCTTACAAACAGCTTCACGGTACGGTTGCAATATAGCTCTAAGTCAGCTTTAAAGTGTAAATTTGAGATTTTTTACTAACAAAAACCAAAATGTGGCCAGATTTCTTTACTTCATTCAATAGGCGAGATCGTTTTCTAAAGTTTCCTAATTTTTAATTACATCTCGCATATTAATTATTCGATTGATACCAATGAATAAACTATTCATATATTTACTATAAGTATTGTGATTAAGATTGTCTTTGAGTTGACTTCAATTAACTTGAATAATGTTATGTAATATTAATATTTAGTTATGAGTAAAAACAGTTTGAATATATCCAATTAAGGTAAGCTTGTGGAAAATCTTTGCTATAAACCCAATTGTTTGTGGTATTCATTTTCATTTCTACGAATTATTTCACTAACAATACGTGTAATTAATAATTCTATTTATTACCCATTTCAAACGATAACTGTTATCGATTTGTCGTACCAATCTGCAAATAAACTATGAAATAATAGGTTTCAAAACGATTTTTTTATAAGCCGAAGTTTTTTGAAGAGTTTTGTCCCCCCTTTAGTGTAATTGGTATTGTACGCGCCCAGCAATCGTACAACAAAATACGGGACCGGATGCCCATCGAGTTGACGGTATTGTCTGAAAAACAATTCTCTTGAAAAATAATCTGTCAAGACGTCTGGAGTGGATATCTTTACACTGTGTAGATCCATATGCTCCATTTTGGGACCAAGCATGGTAGAAGTTTTTTTTTAGATTTTTCAAATCTTATTTGTCATATTTTTTATCGAATATTTATTTTTATGTTAAATAACAGCAATGGTCAACGCTCGATTAATTAATAACAAGGTGTCAATTTTTTTTAGATTAAACGTTTACAGAATTTTAATTAATTTAATTGTAATATCTTCAAGCTGCCTAAATGTTTTACAAGAACTCAATTTTTACTGATATTATCGTGACCCCTGTGAGTTCTAAGAAGTAATCTGATCTTTTTTTAATTATAGCTTTTATATTTTATTTTATTCGATCCATTCCTAAAGACGGAGCACATGAATTACCACAGTGCGAAGATGCTCACTCTAGAAAGTTATTAAATTTTGGAATTTCTCAAGTCGTTTAATTCGCTCATTTCTGCATATTTGGATGTTTTAAAATTCTAGCAGATGTAAGATTTAAATCCGCAAACTCCAATACCAAATTACGCATACCTGTCGAATAACGAAAAGACAAATACGATTACAGTAATGATTATATATAAATAAGATAATATAATAATTATACAAACGTGTGCTTATAAGTGTATTATTCCCAGAAAGCTTGGGCGTATTTGCGGATGTTATTTCCGAAATAAACGACGTAGAAAGCTTTCACGTTATCGTGAAGCCTCTACACATCATCTACGTCGGACATTGTCGAGCATTCCCAAAGCTATTGCACTCGACGTGGCTATTTATGGAACGTGACCTCGGCTTCATTCAAGGAGAGAATTGCCAACCGAGCAATTTTTACACAAGGTTAATAGATCCTACCCTCAAAAAAGTTCACGGAGTTAAAATAAATCAAAACATTGACGCCCAATCTGTTTAAATAGTCCATTAAAGATAAAAATATCTATAAATTGATTGGAAATGCTATTTTTCATACACCATATTTGATTCTAAAGTAGAGCATATAACTTTACACAGTGTGAAGATATCCACTCCGACAGTGAAATATTTGGATCTCCGTAATATGAAGACGTCCTTATATATTATTTTTCATGAAAATTGATTGTTGGACAATTGGATGTTGGATTTGGATAATTCAATGGAAATCCAGTCCTGAGACGGATATGAGAATTAAAACCGCATGCTTCGGACGCAAAGCTCGCTTGCTATCGAAAAGTCTCATTAGATGCTTTTAAAACGCAAATACAAAATAAAATTAATATTTTCGACTGATGGTGCTTGATGGAAATTGATTTTAAATGTGTTTATACACATATAGAAGTTTACCAGTTTTAAATAATTCAGAATACAAAGGAAAATGTTGAACAATTCTCGGACAGTTAAGAATTTAGATCTTTTGTAAAAAAGTTATGTATAAATTTCGTAACCCTGCAATTTAATACACCCACATAAATGGTGTGCATTGTATAAGATAACTGTCTCAATTGCCTAATCTTGATAAAGGATATGAAATATGCTTTAAGGATTTACTTCTCTAATGACTGGGAGTGTTCTTGAAGGTTATGGATTGTAAAATAAATGAGAGAGAACTGTTATTTGTAACAAAGAGATTTGACAAAATATTATAACTGCGATAATTTGTTAATAAATTATTCAAATATACTACGCATGAATTACTCGAACTTCAATACGCCTACTTGAGTTATGAGCAAAATTAATTATTTTGTAGTCATATTTATATCGACTGTGGAAAGTCAGAAGGACGGAACTCACACCAAATTTTTTTTATAAAAGTTACAAAAATGTCTAATTAATGATATTGAGCCAAAGTCAAAATATTAAATTGATACAAATTTAAAGTGCATGAAAACTAAAACTGGTATTTTATTTACTTACTCGGATATAAATTCATTAAGTTATTAAAGAAAAACCAATGAAATTGATGTGGCGAACGTCCTTTCTCCCGATCAAAAATTTTACGGGCCATATTTTTTTCAAAATTTAAAGCCAAGCTTAGATACTAACTAGGCATTTGCAGCTTACATCCTTTGTAAAGAACGTGTATTAAGTTGTATAAATTCTGATAATCGAATAATAGATAATTTGAAAAATTGAGGGTTACATATTTTTTCCCCTCCACAGTCGATATATAACATGTTAAGTCACCTCACGATGCAACATTTTTTACCACGTCCTTACCGACTATGGAACATATGAATAATGTGAAGATATTTGCTCCAAAAGTAGACTATATGAATCTCTGGAATGTGAATAAATTGATTTGCAGACAATTACTCAATCCAACGGGCATCTAGTCTTGTATTTTAGGATTTTTTTGAAATTTGGCAGATGTGGGAATTGAACCCGTATTCCTCGGATACAAAGCGCGTACGCTTATCTCTTGGTTAGCAGAGAGATAATTTTAGACAAATCAGGGACATTTTGATTGATACATTTTAAATATTAATCGAAACGAATAATTTCAATTATTAGATTGACAAATAGAGTAGATAATACTAATTACTAAAGTAACAAATGAAGGGTCTAATAATTTTCAGTATGGAAAAGTATTGAAGATTTTGAGTTATGATACTTAACCCCTCAAATATTCTCACGATACTATATATTAGCGTAAAATTTTACTCAAGACGAGAAGGAGCATAAATATATAAAGTTACCATCGAGCTTAAAATAGATGACGTCAGACAGAAAGAGAATGATGTTGAAGAATTCAGGCTACGTCACGCGAGGAAAAATGTACAAGGCTCTGAAGACGAAGACAAAAATATGCGAGTTGACTAAAATGCATAAAGAAGAATTTAAAACTGGGGAGCTTAAATCTGTAGTAGTCATAAAAGCTTTGATCGTGAAGCTTTTGCTTCAAAGTCTTATACAGTAATCACGCAAAACCGTATGTAAGAAGAATTTCCGTTTTAATAAATCCATCAACATATTTTATTCTCGAATTTTCTGTATTTACATAATTCTATTATTATTCATGTCCACTTAATATAATTTAAACAAAAACGTGAATATATTACCGTCTTCCCAGAAATTTCGATGATGATAATCCTAATTACAAATCGATACGTACATAAAAAAAAACACTTATATACAAAAGCAATAAGTATTATTTTTTAAGCTTAAGTGTTTATTGCTTAATCGACGTCTAGACTATATATATATAAATAAATTTAAAATAAACTATTATATAACGAATAAGGACGGTATAAATTTAAGAGTGTTTTTTCTTACCAATAATTAAGTAGGGTGGTTTATATTTTTATTTTTCACAAAAAAACACTAACTGGCTGTATAATATTAAACTGAAAAGCACTAAATATAAAATAAAAAAAGCATTGTGTTCTTTATTTGAATTTGGATCCTAAATGAAGTGAGAAATCGCGCGGGAAATTGAACGTGCGTGCTAGCGAAATGGCGGGCTAGAAGCGACTGAGTAAATCGGTGAGTTTTTAGAAAGAGGGTCTCCCGTTCGTAGCGGTTGTATATTGTCGATACGTTTTAGGGATGCGTGCGCTTATTATGAAAAACCTTTTGGGACAGGGTTGACAACGGAACAATGGCAACATTTTCAAAATAATGTGTGATTAATTATGGCGGAGGTCCTTTATTTGGATCATTTTGTGCATCAATATTCAAACAGCTTGTCTTAAAACTAGGACAGTAAGTGATTTTTCTGTTTAAATAAAATAAAAATACCATAAGCCGGCGGATGATATTTGAAATTGTAAATTAGTAAAACTTTATTAAATACTGAGTCCCCGGTAGCGTAGTTGGTAGCGGGCGCGCCTAGCGATCCGGGGAATGCGGGCTTGAGTCCCATCTGTCGGATTTTAAATCCGAAAATGCAGGACTGGTTGCCCATTAGGTTAAGTAATTGTCTGACAAAAAATTCTCGTAAAAAATAATCTATCAAGTCGTTTTCATATTGCGGAGATCCATATACTCCTCTTTCGGAGTGAATATCTTCACAATGTGTAGATCCATATGCTCCACGTTGGGAGCAAACATGATACAAAAAAAAAACACTGACGATTTTTGGTGTCCACTAATTTTAGTTATGTATATCTCCATTATTAATACGGTGATTAATTGAATACTTTACATTAATTTCTAATATATTTCAAAAATGTTTGCTTGTTATTTGAGAAACTTTGTGTTGTATCCGTATACTTTAGAGGCAGTGTAAATGAAAAAAAGAGACTCTAATAAATAATATAATGAAATATATAATTTCAGATTTTGATGTTTTCATATTTTACTGTTTTAAATGCTAATGAAATTTTAAGCAGGAGGCCGCGGGGAGAATAACAAAGCGACAGCGTCAAAGCAATCGTGAAAGAGATGCAAAATAGTTATAAATAGGTGAGTGAGTAAGTGAGTAAGTTTGGCAGCGCGTCAGTCACAACAACTCGCTTACTTGCTCACTCAAATATTTATAGCTATTTTGCATCTCTGTATTCACGATTTTGTCACCGTCGCTCTGTCGCTGCGACATCTATCGTGCCCGCGGCGTAAGTCGACCTTTCCAAACTCACTCTTAATTTTTTTTTTTTTCATTATTGTTTTTCAGATATTTATTCTACTTTCGTTTTTTGTTTAATATGGTAAATATATATTTTTCTTCGTCTGATTCTAGAATGGTTCTACGGCATTGGTCTCTTTTTGTCTCAGATTATGTTAATAAAGTTAATTTACCATAGTCTTTAATAGTAATACACTAAATCAAAAATGTAAGTAAACCTTATTTTATAGTATGGCCATTTTTAATGGGATAAATATTTACATCCTAACTCGTTGCTACTGAAATATATGATGGCGTCCTTATAGTCAAAGACTTCACCACCCAGAAAACATGGTAAAACAAATTACTACGTGTATTGAGGTTGACTGTCTACAATGACGTTGATAGGTTGTCTGTTAAATAATACATTTCTTCGGTGATTGATCATCTTTAACGCTAAGAAAAGACAAAATGGACGTGGGCATGACTGCTATTTATAGATGAATATAATAGAAATACATAAAGAGATATTATTAACAATAATTAGCACACCAAGATCAGTACCGCATTTTGAGTAAGTGGCGGAATTTTCGAACTATATATTTACAAGCTTTCTCTAAGCAAGAACTTTTATCTTTTAGCTTTATAGACAGATCTATTACAGTATATATTTTATACTTATATTATACAGTAATTTAATCATAAATATACCATTGCACTTAGATAAAAAATATTTAATTTTTTAAATTTTTTCCGTAAAAAGATGTCCATTATATTTAGGCATCCGTGTGCACACTATTGACTAGCACGGCGTGTGTCTGCATCAAGTTATCAAATAGACTATCTAATGTTTCCACTATTCACCCACCTCGTCTTTACACCTGGTTTTAAGCAGCTCAGAGCTCCGGGATATCTCTGATATCGAGAAGCGATTTACTTTTTGGACGGGACTGTTCCGGGAGTAAATATAAATTACCCAACACTTAGGTTGCCATGCACTTATGTGTGTTGACTGGTATACTCTATATTTTTTTTTTATATACCATGTTCGCTCCCAAATTGGAGAATATGGATCTCCGCAATGCGAAGACGACTTGA
>JAGVSQ010006803.1:0-15940 GCA_022683975.1 Rhyacophila evoluta | reverse complement strand
GCATTCCTCGGATTGCTTGGCGCGCACGCTACCAACTACGCTAACCGGGGAGACACTATTGACAGTGGAAAGGAAAACGGACATTTTTTTCGATAATCGCAATGTATACAACTTAACACGCGGTTCATCAAAGGCATATAAGCTGTAAATGCCAAATTAGTATATAAATTTAGCTTTTAAGTTTGAATGAAGAAGGACCTGTAAGAAAGAACTTTCACCACATCAATTTTATTAACTTTTCTTAAATAAATTGATATCAGATTTAGTAAATAAAGCACCAGTTTTAGTCCAATTTATGGATGTGTCAATTCGATGTTTTGAGTTTGGCTCGAAATCATTGAATGGACGTTTATTGTGCCTCATGTAAAATTTGTTATGTGTATGTTACGTTCTTTTCCCTTTCCACAGTCGAATATAAATATTTGAAATGGCACAATCTACATATTTAAGCAGCTTACAAGTAAAAACTTTCAGCAACAGCATGTTATAAATGATATAATTTTAAAACTATATCGATAACTAAGTAAAGTATAGTAATAATTATTAACTGTAATAATATATCAATCCAACATGAAATATGAATAATTATTTCTTTACGTGAACTTTATCCGTGCTCACTTCTGAAATCTTTTTTCTAAGAACTAAAAATTCAATTATAAAATTTTGTGCAAATTCAATGAATCGGAGAGATATTTTTTAGAATAATTACCATTTTTGTGAACAAAAGAGAAGTATGCATGAGAGAAATTTAAGTTTTTTAATCTTTGAAGGAAGGATTTAAGACTTCTACATTTTGTTCAATATCCTGGAATCTCATTGGGAAATACTACCTATACATTATAAGTAGCATTTTCCATTGGCATCAATATGCCATGAAATATTTTTTGTCAAGAAATGGTTTTAAAACATAATTTGCTAAATCTACTATTCAATTCAAATATCGTTAAAGAAACTACACAAAAAGACTCAAAACGAAAGTCGTTTTCATTTCTTGGTGTTATTACATTCCGCTTATATCGTTGCTAAAAAAAATTGCTAAGCATGTACATATTTTTTTGTTGTTTGTACCATGTCCGCTCTAAAATTGGAACACATGAACGTCAACAATATGAAGATTACCACTACAAAAATAGTGTACATGGATCTTCACATAGTCCAGGCTTCAGTCTAGGCCGCACGCTCGCTAACTTTTTGGTTACTTGAGGGATGATTTTTAGTTACTATTAAATATTTTTATAAATACTATTGCAGCCATTAATTACACACCAAGTAAAGCTGTGATACTAGACGTACCTCGACCACATATTGTAAAATCCTGAGGAGAGTCTCAACCTGACCTGCCTATTTTTAAAGCAAACCGGTTGTCCTGGAAATCCATCAAATACTATCTATAGAATGTTTACCGTAGAATTATGAGATGCAGGTAAGACCTGGTAGAGAACAATAAGAAGAATCCAAGGGATTATTTTAGGTGACGTGTGGTTTTTATATGCTCTACCTTTATATCGGACGTGGAAGTAGAAGAAGAAAATAGAATACACGTGCTTTTGACGGCACGTGTCAAATCCTTCTTAAATCCTAAATTCGCCTGCGGTAATTCGTATTAAGTATGCATTGTTAAAAGGCATTAAAATAATCATATACCCTTTTGTCTAATGTGTAAACTATCGAATAATTTAACACTATCACTTAGCAATTAGTTTTATGTTAGTTTTTACTTAAACGTCTGCCAGTACTAATGTATAAACATAATATGCGAAAACATCTCCTATATCGACATCTCGTATTTATTTTAAAAGTAACTTGTTATGTTGTTAGTTAGTAACTTAGTTCTTCGATGGGTTTACGAAGTTGAGGTCTGCGGGCTCGTGACCGCTTCAGCATCAATATTCCATCTCTCGTCTCATCATCTAAAACATCCCACGGGGATTGAATAACTAACGAGAAGCGCTGAGTTAAGTTCACTCTTGCAATAGGCACGCTAGTTTTCGGGTTGAGAATATAAGCGAGAGGGGCGATAGTTATGGGTTGGATACTTTTACTTGCGATTATTTACGTTTTACTTCGTTAAATTGATTTTTTTCAAGTTTCATTCACACTATCGTATTTTATTATAGAATCGCCTAAATAATTATATAAGGTTAGTACTCAAGTTACTACTGCCTCGACATACGATCATTCGCACTTACAGTTTTAATTTTAATTGCAAATATTGCAAAATAGACACAAAATTGTGATTATTAATTTTGCATAAATGATGACTTTTAAATGAAGACTTAGACAGGATTTTCTAGAAAATTCAACTTATGACCAAAGTTAGGAACAGTGTCGTAACCTTGGGCTCTAATTACTTTTTATCTAAATCCTTAGTACGTAGATATTGTTTATCTCCTGGTAGCTAAAAAGATAAATATTTACAATAAAATAGCTTACTACATATTTAAATCAGTAATCTGAATGTACAACTCAGCAAAACAAATACAACATTCCCTTTGAAAAAAAGTTATTTGAAGAGTAAGTTGTTCCTTTTAGTAACAGTTAACTTGCGCGCTTTGGAACCGAAGATTGTTGATTTGAGTCCCACTGCTGCTAAATTTAATAAAAAAAACGAGATGCAGTACTGTATACACAACGGCTTAAGCAATAAGCGGACAGTCAATTATCGTGAAAGTAATTCTTGACAATGCGGAGATCTATTTCCGGAGTGGTCATCTTTGCACAGTTGAGATCCATATACTCCACATTCAAAATGGACATGGTGTAAAAAAATTAAGTATTTTTATATGCTATGTTTGCTCCTAAAGTGGAGCACGTGTATCTACACAGTGTCCAAATATTCACTCGGAAAATGGAGAATATGGATCTCCGCAATGTGAAAAAGTCTTGACAGATTATTTTTCATGAGAATCGTTTGTCAGACTCAACTCAATGAGCATCCAATCCTGCATTTTTAGATTTTTTAAATCTGACAGATAGGGAATCGGACTCGTATTTCTCGGATTGCTAGGTGCGCACGCCACCAACTTAGCCAACCTGAGAGAAGATATTTATATACATATAAATATACAGGTTGTTGTCAAATACTTTAGTAGATAATGTCAATTATTAAAACTTTAATATTCATAATAATGAAAAAAAACCATCTGTTTCGTGTTCATGCGCAGAAATAAAAGATATAATATAATATAAAAAGGTTGACCAGCACTGGCCAAAGGCGTAGTAAAAATTAAGTTGGGATTTATAAAGAAAAAACTAATCCAGTTCTGTAGTTAAATATTTTCTGCTATCATAAAAATGTAAGCGTGAAGTACTTGAAAAGTTTAAAAGTTTTTTATCTACCTCTTACTAATTATTTTTTTACATCTTTTTGATATCATTAAGTATAAAATTAAGTTAAAGACATTTCTCCCGAGACGAGTATTTTCAGCACACACACAGGATGCTCATAAAATCTTTACTCTTTTTATCGCATATATTTTTTCGGTGTCATTGTTTACATAGCACACATTCTAGTTTTAGTCCAAGGAAACTTGAGAAATACAAAGAAGACGTCACAGTTTTATAATCGTATATAACCGAATTCTTAATACAGATACTTAAAATGAAATACCTACGTTAAATTAATAATTTCTCCAATTAACAATGTCTTTCCGGTAGCGTATTTGCTAGCCTATCTATGCGGGTCCAATTCCCCATCTGTCGGATTTAAAAAAGACCTAAAATTCACAATTTGATGCCCATTGGTTGAGCAATTGTCTGAGAAACATCTTCATACTACGGATATTCGTATACTCCACTTTCGGAGTTGATATCTTCACACCGTGTAGATCCATATCCTCTATTTTGGGATCGAACGTGGTATAGAAAGAAAAAAAATAACAATATCAATATTATTTAATTATAGTGAAATAATAATATATATTGTGGTACATACTCGTATTTTTTCATGTGGGGAATCCAGGAAATGGTTCCAGGATATTTTAGAAGGCGTAAGCAAAAAGTATTAATCCTACAGGAAACTAAAGACTTACAGTTTAGTCTAGCCTTCCTTCTTGGTTTTTTTCCAATTCTCTTTATTTTTTATGTTTATTCACTTTTACACTGTTTAAAAATATTTTTTTTCAATAATTTCTGATTTTATTGACTGTGAAACGTAAAATTGAAGTAACCCACATATTACAAATTTTACAGGAGGCAGAAAAAATAATTTTGAGCCAAAGTCAAAACAATAAACATTGGAATGTATGAATACTGAAACTGGTGTTTTATTAATTCAATATTATATAATTTAATTAGTTATTTATGAAAAACTAATAAAATTTATTTGTTAGAAGCGCTTTTTCTTGGTAGCGAATTTCATAGGCCATCGTTCTTTCAAACTTTAAAGCTAAATTTAGACACCAATTTGGCATTTTCAGCTTGCATCCATTTAATAGAATGTGTGTTGAGTTGTATAGATTTGGATTATCAAATAAAAGCTATTTTTAAAAATTGAGAGTTACATCCTATTTCCTTTCCACAGTCCATATAAACTGTTTTGTTATTATTCTTGAGTATGTCGTCTTATGAATGCTCTAAATAAATACTTGAAAATTTTTTCAACACACGTTTTATTATTTTCTTCTAAAACAAATACATAAGCTTACTATTTACGCAGTTAGATGAAAAAAAACATTATTTTTTAATTATTATCTAGATTTGACTAATGAAAAGTATTTTTCATGTATAATTAATTAATATAATATAAAACTTCTATTATTCTGGAAGTAACAATACCCCGGTAGCGTATTTGGTAGCGTGCCCGCTTGGCAATCCGGGGAATGCAGGTAGATTCCCATATGTCGAATTAAAAATTCCGAAAATACAGAAATGGATGCTCATTGGGTTGAAGAATTGCCTGACAAATAATTCTCGTGAAAAATAATGTGTCAAGACGTTTTCATATTGCAGAGATCTATATACTTCACTTTCCGAGTGAATATCTGCACACTGTGCAGATACATGTGCTCCACTTGAGGAGCAAACATAGCATATACACATACCTCATTTTTTACACCACGTCCGCTTTGAATGTGGGGTATATGGATTTCAACTGTCCAAAGATGACCACTCCAGAAATAGATCTCCGCATTGTCAAGACTTACTTTCACGATAATTGATTTCCGATAATTGCTTAAACCGTTGTGTATACAGTACTACATCTCGTTTTTACGGAGTAGATTTCTTTGCATTGTGTAAATCCATATGCTCCATGCTGGGAGCGAAGATGGTATAAAAAAAATACTGTTTTTCAGTCGTAGATATTATTTCGTATTGATATTTTGGTTGTTTTTGCGAGTATTTTTCAATCACAGTGTAGGTATCTGTAATGCCCGTAAATTTTGCATAATTTATGGTTTTAATATTGAGCAATTTATTCTGATTTAAAACTTGGACACGAGAGGGTCCCCGTAATAGACTATTACTCTTATTTCTTGGAAGTTTATCAAAAGAAGAAAACGTAAGAAAAAAGCAGAGACGGAAAATACTTACAGCGGTAATTTTTCAATGTTATTTAAGGAATTCGTGTTTTTCGGTTTGGACGGGGCGAGCTTTAAGTGAGACTTGGAGATTTCTGCGTCGGACGCACCTGCTCAATAAGGGATTTCAGGATATTATTTGAAGGACTAGGGGGTGGATTTAATATTTAAGGGTGACCTCATAATCCTCTTGGAACATTCGAGTACCGTTATTTTAATATAATTTTAGCTCTGTATTAAAAAAATCTTCCTTCCAATATTATATCATATTACGTCCAACGTCGATGTGAAATTTACGATTGCAAGAGATATCGAAGATATTTAATTAATTACTATTATTTTGATAGTAAAGCTTTATTAATTAAACTTTCAAAAGCTTTTGATGTATTCTGTGATACATATCAAACAAACAGAAGATAAATATACAAGTTTTCATTATTTATAAGATTAATAATCTTGTTATTATATGGTAAATTTAATTATTTACCAAATATAATAAAATAATTATTCTAGAGAATATTTTATATCGATTATGGATTGGAAAAAGAACGTAGCCCATGTGAAACAAATTTTATAAGAGGCACAAAAAACGTTTATTTGATGATTTTGGGCCAAATGTAAAGTATTAAATATACACAATCTTGAAATGCACGAAGATTAAATTTGGTGTTTTATTTACTTGATTTGATAGTAATTTAATAAACTGTCTAAGAAAAATCAATCGAATTGATATGGAGTCCGTTTTCTTGGTAGAAAATTGGACAGCCCATCATTTTATCAAACTTCGAAAGTAAATTTAAATACTAATTTGGTATTTGCAGTTTACATCTTTTTAATAGAACGTGTATTAAGTTTTTTTTTATACCATGTTCGCTCTCAACGTGAATCATATGGATCTACACAGTGTGAAGATATCCACTCCGAAAGAGAAGTATATGGATCTCTGCAATGTGAAGACGACTTGAGAGATTATTTTTTACGAGGATTGTTTGTCAGACAATTACTCAACCCAATGGGCAATCACTCCTGCATTTTCGGATTTTAAAAATCCGACATATGAAAATAAGTTGTATACATTGTGATTATCGAAAAAAGCTATTTTAAAAAGACCGGTACGTGCTTTCTTCTTTCTAAAATCGATATGACAAACGAATCCTTAAGCTAAAATAAATTGATAATTTTATTGATATTATACTTACTAATTATTGTAGGTATAGATTTAAGAATATAGATTATATAAAAGCAGTATAATTTGCCCACGCGTTACACTCCTAAAAGTATCAATGTCTTTTTTAATTAATTAAAAGGAAGATTTTCAAGAGAAACTTTGTTTCAGACAATGATATATTATTACAGATAAACAAAGAAAAAAATAATTAGTCGTTCTTGCTTTACTATTTTTTTAGAATATCCGCTCCGAAAGTGGAATATTTTGATATTCGTAAAGAGGGAAAATTCAGGTTCGATTCACAAATCTGCTGGATCCAAAAAATACAGGATGCCCAATAGATTCAGCAATTGGCTGACTACGAATTTTCGTGAAAAATAGCCTGTCATGTTTTCACATCACGAAGATCCATATATCTCACTTTCTCGGTGATCTTCACACTCTTTAGATCCATATGCTGCACTTATGGAACAAACGTGCTATTTTTGTGAATTAATAATATATTTTAAGTATTTATATCGTATTATATAACCTCAAAGCCGTGTAATTTTTAAAGCTCATTAATTTACTTGTACATAAAACGAATACTCGATAACTCATGAGGCTTTAAAAACGTAAACCAATTACTACGTAAATTTGTACTTTCTCGTATTTTAACGACTACCGTAGATTTGCATACGTACGTACTTGAAAAATAATTTGCAACTGTCATTAACGTAAAGCAATGGGACATAATTATTTAAATTATAATATTTAGTACAATTGGATTTCCAGAAAAAGTTTTCAAGCATATTATACAAATTATTATGTAAAACTTTTAAGCTTTGCTTTCTTCAGATGTAGCCATGTTAAGTGAAAGTGAAGCTAAAATGTAAGAACTTTAAATAATTCTTTGTTTTGTTTATAAAATAGGAGGAATTTGTTTTTTATGTTGACATATATAGAATATGCCAAAAAATGGCTTGAATTTACGTACTGTAGCTACAAAAATATATTTGTTTAATATGTGTTTACTTGTACGAAATGGTTGTTTAAATAAAGACAACTATTGGCTTACAAATGTTGCTTATGAAATACAGTTTTTTTTAAATAAACGTCACACTTTAGAGTCTATTTCCAGTGGTTTCGTGGCATTACAATATCATCATCAATGAATAGTAAAGTATATTTGAAATCGATGAAAACAGTTAAAATATCTCACAAGTAACATTTGCATTTACAGAATGTGAATCATTAATAACGATAATTTAAAAAATAATCGATAGCAAAAAAAGATCTGCTGTATATTAAATATTCCAAGTAAACTCAAACATGTTGTCTCGCCGATGGAGTAGTTGGTAGCGTGCGCGCCTAGCAATTCGGAGTATGTGAGTTTGATTCTCCATCTGTTGGATATTAACTATCCAAAAATGTAGGAATGAATGGTTATTGGATTGAGCAGTTGTCTGATAAACAATGCTCGCGAAAAATAATCTGTCAAGACGTCTCTACATTGGGGAGATAATACTTATCTTTCGGAGTGGATGTCTTAACATTGTATAGATCCATATCTACCACTTTGGCAGCAAACGTGGATAAAAAAGTATACATGAGTATATGAGGGAGTTAAAAGCAAAAACGACACTGTCCACCAAAGAAATATCAGGGGAAATCAAAAAATTCAATTATGGCATTCTAGTTTTTTTTCTAATTAATCTCTATAAATATGAGAGTTTAAATAAACTGATAAATATAAATCCTGTTTAGGCAAAAGTTATATAAACGTTTTGTCAAATGGAATCAGGAATTTTTATCGGAATTTAGCTTTAGATTTTGAAGAAATGGGATCCACGAAAATACATGCAGGAAATCAAACCGCATTCTTGGCATTATTGTTCAATCAGGGTTAAAGTATTTTGCCTAATCATGGTCGATATGGTATATAAGATTATGCGAACAATAATATTTTAAAGATTAACACAATATGAACGACTCACTTAAACAGGTCTGATATAGACAGTGGCGTTTTTGCTTTCAACCCCTTCATATTGTGTGAATTTAGGTCCATTTTTTTTTTGATTGACTAATAAAATGTTTTTTTGAAATGATAGTTTGCTTCAGATGCACGATACTAAAATTATAATAGGCTCCTTCTGGTATTTATTAAACCAGGTTTCCATGTCAATGACGCATTAAAAAACAATTCAATTTATATTCCACCGCAACAGAAATTACTGGCGCATGTGAGTTTACATTAATATTAAAGGACGTTATAATTATTGCGTTTACAAGAAATAAAGTTAATTTTATAATTGTTTGTAGGGCAACACAGTATCGATCGCGCATACTTATTTGGAATGCTAATTGAAAACAGTTCCACGACACGCATGTCTCTTTGTACTAAAGAGGTATATCACAAACAATGCGACATGGGAATCAACGGGGTTGCTGAACGCATAAAGTTGGATGTTTTTATTTAATTTATACGTTTCGATATATTTATAACACAATAAAAGACGAAACCGTAAAAAATAGCAGATAAAATGCGAACAACATTATAACAATACGAGACTATAAATTCGTTATTGCTGTAGTATGTGAGAAAATTAATTAATGATAGATCACTTTGCAAATTAATTACTTGTATTAAATTAAAAATCGCCCGCGACAACGCAGTCATATAATTCCGTTTTTTTTTTTTTCGTTAAAACGTTTCAACTACTTAGCCGAAATAAACCTTTTATAAGGTTTCAGCTGGCTTAAATAAAAAAAAACGCAATGCCTCGTATTTCGTGTGACACAAATTTGACAGATGAAAAAAATATGGTTCATCATATTGTCGGTGGAAAGCCTTGAAAATATTGAAATATTAACAAACTTCTTCACAGCTATTTACTTACAGCTAAAACTACTTGTATTCAATGTTTTCTTTTTAATTTATTCAAGGTAACCGGTATTGATATAAACATAGAACATATCGATCATCACAAAGCAATACGTCGTATACAACACCAAACAAATTTCTATATTTATTACATCGAATTCCATATTTTTTTATGTTATTGGTATATCAACTAATATTTTAAATGTTGGTGATCAAAAAAATACAGAATCTGATTTGATATATTGACTATAAGCAGTTATTTTAAGCTCCTGTGTTTTTTGTGTATGGTATACGAGATATTGCTTTGTAATGGTGATATTAAATAACTAATTGAAACTTAATTTGAAGCATTGACCAAAGCATTTTGGCACACTTTGATATTACTGCACTTAACATACTTTCATTTAAAGGTTACTAGGTTTATTATCAGGTTTTGCACGGGATATACTCAAGCTCTTCCTTTTTATAAGCTTTTATTTATTTCAAATTAATTTTACTCATTTTGCTATAGCGAAACAATTGAAAAACTTTACTTTCTACTATAATGTTAGTATTTTGATGATCATAAGTGATGATTAAAAGTTAGCAATAAAACAATTGATCTAGAAATGGTGGTCAAAATTACATGTGACGACTTCAAGTCGCTGCTGTTCACCATTTGGGAGGAATTCTTGTGACAAATGGACACACACGTGTCTTCTCTTATTTTATAGTATTGATCTATTTAATTTTTTATTACTTTATTCACAAAGTAAATAATTTGTTGTCTATTTCTATATGGGTTCATGCAATCAAATCACTCATTGTCCGCTGGATAGAATTTGAGCTAAGTGAAATGTCAATTATTATTATTATAACGATTACAATAAATTTTAAATGTCGAAACAGTTTCAAACACCATCATAGCTGTTTTCAATTAAGTGTATTAGCACTTGAATATGAGTTATCTTCATATATCCTTATTCCGCTTAAATTTTCGTTTTGTGTTATCAGATGTGATAAAAGCGAGATTGAAAAGCGAGGATTCTTTGTCCCCCGCCAGCTGCCTCGCATCCTCCCACTTCATACTGGCACCCTTTAGGTTTTAAGAGTACATCCTATGAATAATACCTAACGGTCTTCCAGATCACCAGGATCTGACTCGAAGAAGAAAAAGCAGAAACCAGGCTTTCCAAAGCCATCCGTAGTACATATCCCACCCAGCCAGTTCCAGCGCCGCTCCATGACTTTTAGTGTGACAGGGGCTATTCCGTCCGCTCCCTTTTCTCCAAGTTCTTTAGAAAGTCAGTCTACTTCACCTACAGTATCCGGCACAAGCATCTATTCTCAAAGCTTAATATGTACATAGTTCTCCTGATACTTTGTCAGGTGCCAAGATTTGCTACCATACAGCAAAATCGGCATAATATATGCGCCAAACAACTTACACTTGATGCGGACCGAGTGCCGCCGCACCACCCACAAAGTCCGCTTTAAATTGAATTGAATTGATAATTTTTCGCGCATTTATTATTTCTTTGACAAAATTGGTGTTTATCAATGTTAGGCCATCGAAGAAGAAGGATCATTTATTAATATTTCGGACTAAGAATCGTTAACTATATGTGATATGATACATAAAGAACATGATTGTAATTTTTTGTTGTTTTTTATTACAGGTAGCCCAGAGCCTTCTGTATCCTGGTGGCGAGGTGGTCACTTGTTGGGCCGTACTTCAGCGCTATCCATAAGAGCAGAACGACCGGCGCCTGGACAACCCTCAGCACTCACTTGCCAGGCATCCAACAACAACATAACGGCTCCACTCTCTATCGCGATTAACATCGACATGGCTCGTGAGTAACAACCCTTATTCTTTCTTTAAATCTATCCCTGGTTTTAATAGTTATATCCACGTACGTAACATGAAAATTTGTATACTGTAACCGGACCCTTTAAAAAAAGTGTAATGGCTTAACATAGCTATTTTGAAGTAGATAAACAATATTGTCTTTCAAAATACATACAAGTAAATAATTGATTTATTATGCTCTAAAAGATAAACGACAATAACTTCATATAGCATGAAAGATATTTTGTAATATGTGCTACATATATTTCTGTTCCAATGAAGTATTGAATACAGTACAAAAGTAGCCAAAAAATTGAAATAATGAATGAACGAGAAAAAATACTTTCTCTGTTATAGACGTCTGCTTTAAATTTGTTTTTGTTTATTTTTAATGCATATGCGTTTGTGCCTACTTTGTATGATGCACATCGCAAAGATTTTCTTTACTTAGTAAATAAACAACATAGTTTTTCGTTAACTCTCACTGCCCGATGATGGAAAGTGAGTGACCATAACTTATATGGTATGTTATTTCTCTAAAAATACTGATTGCAACGTATACTTTATGTATACCTCATAAAAACCACTCAAAAGCTATCACCGTAGCTTAAGGGACAGTGAGACGATATTTAATGACATGTCAATATGTTAGTATACGAGTGTGCAAAGAGCTCATTGTATCTTCCCCATGGGTTTTCCTCAGGCAGTTTGGACTTGTACAACCTCCTACTTGCTTGTGTTCCAAATTAGCATCCTGCAATCACATCATCTGGGAATGTACTCATACGTCGGTTGAAAGGGAAGAGTTCATTAAATCGGTTGAATTATTTATCGGACCAGGTAGTCACTGTGGATAATTTTGTAGTTTTATAGCGAGCGAGATGATTTCTTTATAACAAAGTTCGATATCAACGGGAGTCATGCACATTTCAGTTTACGCCAGTAAAAGTCTTGGGAATATTGGCATTATGTTTTGGCATTCGGAAGACTACGCTCGTTACGCCACAGTATACGCCAACATAACGTGTGAGGAATCGTCGCGGCGGAAAGGAAATCAAGATTCATGACGGTTAAATAAATATATTAAAAGATTAAATCTCCGTGAAAAACGATAATCGCCAAAGTTCACTCGAACAAAAGTAAAATATGATTGTAACAATAAATATGCATGAGCCGAGTCATTCGCTCGTAATATTTTTTTGTGGAAAGCGGATTTATTTGTGAACACGGAATGATTTTAGGCGTAATAATGTAAATATATGTAATTAAATGTAAAACGCGGTACAACATTAAATCTCCGCTGGCCGTAAAATGTTTAAGAATCGCATGCCCAGAAAGGGTTCGCAGTTCCTCTATAATTAGTAAACGAATCAAAAGTCCGAGTTGTGACGTCACGAGTAATAAATTTCTCCGCCGGTCGGGTCCACCTACATAACATAACCCCAAAACGTTAATTATTCAATAATATACAGGGAAATGAATAAACATTGTTAACTGTTACAGCGACTCTCGAACTGTGCGGTGAATACTTAGTTTTCTAAATTGTTTTTATCATCAAAATCAAAAAACATATGCATCGACAGATTTTTATGATATTAACCCTTTTTCTACTGTAAGGATATATCGTCGTTCGTGATATCAGTGAGAAATGCTATGACAGTATTTGCGTCTTTCTTTTTTTTAAATTGTGTATAGCTTAAACGATGTTTTTTTTATCATAAATCATTATAAACTTAAAATCGTGGACGTTTTCTCGGTAGGATTTTAGATTTTCAATAATAT
Source organism: Rhyacophila evoluta (assembly GCA_022683975.1). Lineage (NCBI taxonomy): Eukaryota > Metazoa > Arthropoda > Insecta > Trichoptera > Rhyacophilidae > Rhyacophila > Rhyacophila evoluta. Next base: position 2,777 of record JAGVSQ010006803.1, on the reverse strand, counting down.
AATGCCTGCTTAGACAAACGCATTAACCGTGGTGTTTTGAAAAGTGCTTTTTTATAATCACAATGTACACAGCTAAATGCACGTTTTGTCAAAAGGAATCAAACCGCAAATGCCAAATTTGCATGCAAGATAGAGAAATCAAATCTTGTTCACGGCATCATTATCTGAAGCTTACTGCCTTTTTCCTAAGTAGTGTCGATATAGTATCAACCAAAAGAATTTAAAATCTGACTTGAATATAAGTTTCACAAGTTAACCTTGTAAATAAAACACGTGTATACAGCTACGTCCAATTTGTCTTATTTATCTTTTGGGAGGGTTTAGAAATATTTACCGAATTCCAAGTTATTTCATTTATGTTTTACACTAAACGGAATTGCAAACATATTGATAAACTATATATTACATTTAAAAACATTGTCCTATCATTTATGGTTAGTAAATTAATGGTTCGCGTTGATGTCGTCGAATATGGTAATACTTGCCAGCGTAACAACATCCGATATATCAGATAATGGCATTCAAAGTGTTAAAAAGAGTAAATAGTTGGTGACAGTACAATATAAAAAAAAAAAAAAAATTTAAATGAGTGGTTGACTTGAATTATATATGTATCGGAAAGTTTGTGAGACTGTGTGTGTGTATGTTTATTAGTAAGATCAACCGACTTTGTATTAATTGTTTCAGCGATATATAGTAACTATGAAAATACGTGAAGTAAAATTATTTTTTCTGAATAAAAAATATATTTCTATTTATAAATTCACCGTTTCGAACATCATAAATCGTTTATACAACCGTAGGTATACAGTTTCTCTAATTCATTAAGTCTCTTATCAAACCATTTACGAAGTATAAATACTTAATTGTGCAGCCAACAATAGTTTCACAGGCATAGCTTCGTCGTGTGTGCTGTACGGCGTGAACATGCCATGGCGACGTCGTGACGTCACGCGATGGTCGGCGTCCCCCGGTAATTAATTGTCCCAGGCGTTGTTTTTGAATCGCGGTCACCCTATGGCCTATTAATACTCAGCACTGGCATACATACGTTCATAATTCTATAAAATTACAGTTTACAACCAAAACACATATATGCTTCGATCAGTTTATTGTGCAATTGAATGACAGTATATCATTATTAAAACAACGCAATAAGTTGAACTTTTTTTCGCTCGGGAACAAAGTGTTAACCTAACACTTAAATACATTTTTAACTGAAAGCTTGCGGTCCAGCAACGTTAATTTTTTCATATTAGAGCGAAAATTAATAAACTTTCATCGACCAGCCTAGATGATGGTGTCACAAAGAATACATAAAAATGATTTAAATTATGTAAAACTGGTAAACTTCCATATGTGAGATCACTGTTAGCGACCCGGGTTTCACCTTTCGGCATCTTCAGGCTACGTTATATGCGGGCAGTGAGCGAACATATAACACACTACTATGTTATATATTTGAATCGTATTTTTGGAAAATAAATCATTCTTTAAAATCTCAGTATTTTGGTAGACTAGAAAAATAGTTGACTCTTCTATAGTATACTTTCATTGCCAACTAGACAACAGTTACAGAAAAAGAAGATTTATTTTCTTAACATAACTCCATATGGTCCTTTTAGGGGAGTATTTCCAAAGTGACCTTATTCCACTGTCAAAATTTAAAAGAGAACATTTTCAATGAGTATTGTACGTATAAAACAACCGTTTATATTTTTTTCGCTGTTTATTTTTTGTTTTTAATATTTTTGAATCAGATTTTTTCTACTGGTTTGCATGTTGAATGATAATTTTATTCAAAAATACTTGTTCAACATTTTCTTCTTTAAATTTTTACATAATGGAATAAGGTCACTTTGAAAATATCCCCCTCGTTTATTATATAAATCAATACCCTTCAGTACGATCAAAGATTATTATCGAAACTGGGCTTCATTTCATTAAAAAACACTACGAATGTTTATATTTTTTAGTTATTTAAGTCAAATGTACGTCAAATAATATTTGATATTAATCATACGAATAAAGTATAACGTCCTGTATTAATTCACTTTTATAAAAACTGTGTGCAGTATGCATCCAAGTGACGTCTAGTAAGGAGATGTTCATCGAAAATTCCTATAAAAATCCAGCCAATAATGGAGTTGCCAGCACTCGAGAAATTTTTCGAAATCTCACTTTTCGAATCTCGTGAGATTTACAACGTCTGTTCGACAAACACTGATATAAAATGTTACGTTCTGCCTATCGCGCTATGCAAACTAAACATCCCGAGCTGTCAACCATTTTTTTATTATTATATATTTAAAATCTATTTAAACCCCTGAAATTGAATACATATAATAATTAAGATAGCTATTCATTATTGCCACATGTCAAAAAAAGCCAAGTACTTCAGATATGTATCGTTATGCTGAAAGCTTTCTCCGCTACATTACAATATCTAATCGATTGAAATATTGACACTTTTCTACGACTACCGAAAAAAATCCAACTAGTCAGTGACCAGTGATAATTGATACAAATCATAATTGACATAATTGGTATAGTGACCCTATTCCACTGTATCAAACAAAAGTTGAAAAAGAACACATGTTTTTGCATAAAATAACCACATAACATATTTTTCAATGTTTATTTTTTTGTTAATACTTTTGAAATTGATTTCCATTCATTGTCATGCTAAATAGTTATTTTATACAAAAAAAAACAATAATTCATATTTTTGACCGATGGTGCTTGATGGAAATTGATTTTAAATTCTAAATTATTTA
>JAGVSQ010006802.1:0-15942 GCA_022683975.1 Rhyacophila evoluta | reverse complement strand
AGATCTAGAGGAAGCACTCCAGCAAGAACGAGCAACGCGTCGGTAGAAGAAGTTCATATATATATTACTGTCATATATATATTATTCTTACCGACAATGGGTTTAAATTTGTTTTGATTATACTATTCAAATCAAGTCAGTTTGTGTTATTCGTGCTATATGAAGGTAATACATAATATATAAAACTATCAACCCACAAAGATGCCCAGTACACACAAGATCCACGTATACTCAATAGAGATGTCTAAATACAATGTATTCATCCATTTCCACTTGGAATATATTATAATGAAATAATATTATGTTATCGTCACAATCTTACGTTGGAGATTCAAGATTCGATGTAATATATTCACGTATTTGTGGATATGTAGCCTGAAACTTTGAAATGTATTTGCTGATCTTCGATACTCGTTTAATTCTCGTCAAACAACAGTATTTAGCAGACATTATCAACAAAACGTGAAGTTGTATCTTTGTAAACGACATCCGTATGTGAACCTACATGTGTTATTTGAAAGTTCGACATACGTGGTACCTATACATTATTATTATATATCAATTGTTTTAGACAAAAGAGAATTATCATTACGTTTAATTTAAATTTCACGATTTGTTAATTTAAATTCAAAATTTCATTTCAAATCATTAATTTTGATCACAGTTTTGCCTTCTTTCATTATCTTAAGGCTGTATATCAGTGATTTAGTCCTCGTTACTAGGTTTGCAAAGTAGAGCATATGGATCTACACATTGTGAAGATATCCATTCTGAAAGTGAAGTATATGGATCTCCGCAATATAAAGACGTCTTTACAGATGTCTTTCACGAGAATTGTTTTTCAGACAGTGCTCAACCCAATAGGCATCCAGCCCTGCATTTTTAGATTTTTTAAATCTGACAAATGGGAAATTTAATCTGCATTACCTGGATTGCTATGCGCACATGCTAGCAACTAGTCTACCGAAAACACCGAGAAAAGGCAAAAAAGCAGTATTTAATTTTAGCTCCCTTTCTTTTTTTCGTCTTAAAAGATAAACATTACCTTATAAGTAAGTAATTTAAATGTAATAAAACATTTAAAATAAACTAATATCATAACAAACATCGAACATAAAGAAATCTGTGAAATGTGCTTGAAAAGTAAATTTCATGTCAAAATGCCACCAAAATGACGGCATCCTGGCTCCACCGTATCACTTCTGTATGTACATGTGCATATACAAAGTACATCTATATCAATTCGCCAGAAATTAAAATTAATTTGAATTTAACATCAGTCAGTAATATTAATTATTTCATTATTTAAACAAGCTTAATAAAAATCAAAAATTAAGCAAATCATTTTGAAATTGAAAAATATTTGTTTAGATGTTTTTATTGTATTATAGATAAATAAATAATATAAAACTTTAAAAAAATATATTTTCAACACAAATGGAAACAAAGATTTTAATATATGTATAATACATACTATATCGCGATGCGTTTTATTTTTCATATATTTCTTATCCCTAGGTGGATATTGATTGAATATGGGTTCCAATCGTTCGTTAATATTCTTGCATTATTCACGGGATATGGCAACAACCCAAAGTTTCACCGAACACACCATATAGATAATATTTAGCAACCTTCGAGACCAACATAATTCGGTCAGCCTAAATATCGTCAAATTTCGGTTATCCGATGCATGAATTCTGATATTGTTTCCTTATGAATGTAAAACATGGTACCTGACAAAAGCTCATAACAATCATATACTAAGCTTTGGGAACATAAACTTCCGACGGAATATGATATTGTGACTTTGTTAGATATGAGAAGAAAAAAATACGAACTCTACAGATTCTTATAACATTATTAATTAAACTATGCTAGTTGATTATTATTACGTATTACAGAAGTTTTAAAAGAGTCTTTACCTGACCTTTTTTACTATATCTAGTTTATTACTAAGTTATTGCTATTCAAATTATGTCTTCGGTAGTTAAGAGGTTAGCATGCACGTTTTACATACAGGGATGCGTGGATTTTTAAAATTACATTTTTATACCATGTACATCTATATGGAATTTTTGGGTGTGTTTTTTTTGCCATACTTAAAAGTATAATATAAAAAAATGACTTGCAGTTCACTTTTGTTTTTATATTTGATATTAGTCAGCTCTCGTATCAATAAATAAAAATCCATTGAGTTGAACAACTCACGAGAATTATTCTCGTAAAAATAATATTTCAATACATCTCTTTACACTGCGATGACTTTTTATTGGCTCGCTTCATTTTTGAAGCTGACATCTCTACACTGTGTACATCTACGTGTTTCATGGTAACATGGTAAAAAAATATCAATTCAATAATCATTGAACAATCAATAATTACTGGCAGTAAAATCATTACAGCAATTATTGTTTAACCTAGATAAAAAGATAGAAATTATTAAACGTACCAAATATTTATTATAAACATAACAATCCAATATACATTCACTTTAGCGAAACCATTTTTAGACCAGAGGATTGACGGAGTGTTGGCTGACCACAGCTTTGGTAGTGAGATGGCATGTTGAAATGGATGAGCGAGCTTTGCAGTTAGTAATTGGTCAGTCCAAACGATAGTAGAAAGATATAGATATCTACTTGAAGAAACCAGTGTCGGCTCCATTTTTTCTCATATTGTTGATTAAAAATTAAAATTTTTCACAATATGCTTGAATTAATTTGATCAATAATATTTTTCTAAGCTTTATTTTTTCTTAAGTGTTTTTTAGTGCATTACGTACATAATGTATTTATAATACACATGCTTAAAACACTTGTAATATGCAATCAATTAAATTTATTCGAACGAAACAATGAAGCAGAGTTTCTTAAATTCTACACAACTATAGGCATTTAAAAGTTATTCCTTGTAGTAATTTGACTACAAATATCGGGGAACACCGATACGTTAATATCAACAATATTTTTAGACCATCGCGGCTGTCCAATTTCAAAATCTAGCACCTTTAACTATTTTGGAAATTTGGTTACCATTGTGTTCATCTAAGATCGTCTAAAAATCACCTAAGATTACAATCTTTTCAAAATGTCAAACACTTGTTGGTAGAACATGTTTTTTGATCAATATTTTTAACACTTACTAGGATTTAAAATTGGATAACCGATAACTAGCCCTACAAAATAATAATTCAGTATCGGACAACTATTGCAAACTTGATCTATTGACTCAATCAAAGGGTTCGCCTTGCTTTTTCTACATAATGCGTCACCTGTCTCAGTATTTATCTCTCAAACCTCTTCTACATCCAAGTCTATTGAAGAAAATCCCCAGAGTTGATTAAATAATGTCTGTCTTTCAGATATAAATATAAGAAAAAACTAAAAAAAAAAAGAAAAAATGTTATAAATTCACAATTTAAGCGTTCTTATGAAATACTATTGTTGATAAAGTGCATGTTGAATTTTCTTTCAATATTTTTTTAAGGTATCCTTAAATTTGTCTGATTCTTTTGTAGCTACAATAAAAAAATAGTATTTTATTAAAAACATTATTTTTAATGTTTAAGGTAATTGGCTGATTGTTTAGTTAACATATTAAACAATTTTTCCAGATATGTCTTCATATTTAAGAGATTTATAAACTTTATGCTTGAAAAATTATCTTACCTAACTATAAGTAAACCACGATGAAAAACAATATCATTCAGATTTACATAAACTAGAGCCATATACAAAAATTACAAACAACAAACATCTAAAAAAAATCTTTAATAAATTTGAATTATGATGCGAATGAAAAGACGAGAAAACAAAAAAGCTTTTAATTTATTCAGGACAAAAAACAACATTTCACTTAATAATTTTTGATCCCTCTGTCAAGTGCAGTATGTTCCAAAAACATCGCAGATGACGAAAACACACTCCCACTCCCTTCCTACATCCATCCTTATCTTGTGTGGTACTTCCCTTTGCTCGTCTACTGAAAGCTGCGGTCGGGCAGCGCCACCGGCGGCGGTTAGGAGAACTAACTGAATTAGTGCAGAACATAAAATTTCAGGAACGACATTCTCTAGAGTCTGGAGCAAGGAATATGTGTATTAGCGAGTCTCATCTTTTACTATTTTTCGTGATATTTTCCTTATAAAATATCCGAAAATAAAGTCACATTGCGTTAAAAATGAACTCTATAAAAATGTATTTTTTAGTGATGGGGCAAATATGTTTATTTTCTATTATTAAATATTATTTCACATATATTAATTGGAGCGTGCTAAGACACGTAATGTGAATGCCTCCGAAATCTCTAAATTCTATTAATATTGTCATCTAATTAAAAGCATATTTTCGTTTTAGAACATCGTCGGATACTATCTATGTTGTGTTTGGCAGAATTATTGGTATATTGGTATGATGTGGAAGGATTCAAAGCTTTTGTCAAATTCTAAGGAATTCTAAAGGCACCACGTTGTGATCAGATTCTTCACGTAGAAATTGAATACAGTGAAACATAATAAAATAAGGTTTCCATATAAAATTATTTATTTTTTCCATAAAGACTATCCATAGATCATCTTTTAAGAAAAATGTACACCAATAATTTATCTAAAATATTTCATTCGATTTAATTCTTTCGGTTGGTTAAAATTATTGAAACTATATATATTTATGTAGTCAGGAATACATGACACTTTTCGTAGCTGAATGATAAAAATGGATCAAATAAGTCAAAAAATTAATTTGCAATACATGTGTATTAATAACAATACCACGTAATTCTTTTTACATAATTTAATTACATCATATGGCGTGTTTTTTTAGTAATATAATTTCTGAGATATTTCTCATATCTTATTTATATACGATTAAATAGATAATATAAAAATGTTTCTTTCTGAGTGATACCAAATCGGTTCCGTAGATGGAGTATATGGATCTCCACAGTAGTATTGTTCCATCCACTAAAAAAAAGGCGTATGCATACTTTTACAATCTAAAGACCTCAAACCACACAAATACTACCACTCAGCTATAGGATTATAAGAATTAAGTGAAAATATTGTGTTGTTTTTTTTTTTTTTATTAAATCATATCTCTCCAAAATAGCAAAAGTGTTGAAATATATTATCAGCGATATACTTTGTTCTAATTTTTTCACGTATTCAGTATTTTGAGTAATATTTTACTTCAAAAAAATAACCTATTCAAGCTAAACTATCCAACTAAATAATATTTATAAAAAATGTTTGTTGCATTTTACGACTTACTGTAAATCATTTAATAAAAAAAATCTTTATAATTTAGATAATTTCTCTTGAAAGTCAAATTTCATATATCGAAAGAGTGTTGTTGTCTTACCAGTGACAAAACTTTTATGTTGTGAAAGGATAACCTTGTTTCTCAAATACGTTTTGATTCAAAGAAATCTTTTTCTTCAAGTTTCCTTAAACTGTAATATAAGAACAATACAACACACCACTCAGCAACCATAAAAGCTCTGTAAATAAATCACATATCATGCGATTATATCATATAAATAATAAAATATGAACTAATATTTCACTTTTTAAAACAAAAAAAATGTTTTACCCTTGATTTTCTATCATTGCTCTAAAACATTATCGTTGATTTGGATTAATCTTAAATTAGATCGTGGCTGTAACTTGATTTAATAAAAGACTAGTTTTAAGCTCTTACGATCATATCAAAAGCTTATCTTACTATCAAAATACCACTGTTATAGGGTTTAAGCAAAAAAAGGCTTACATATTGTAGATGATATTAACTGGATGTTGGGAGAAAACTGCCTTCATTCCATATTTGATTCGCATTTCTTACATGTTATATCTATGATAGTCGGACTTATGAGTACAAATCTGTTTCGGTTACTTTACAAGAACAAAAAAAATACTCCAATTATAAGAATGTTTCAGTGGTATCAACGGTAGAATTATCGCAGATGCTTTGCAAAAATTAACCAAGGAGAGTGTAATTATTATTGCTAAAAATAGGTTTTGACTTTTTAACATTGGTTTTGCTCTGCAAATGAAAAATATTTTTGGTTGATTTGATTGTTGACTCTTAAATACACTCATTATAGATATATCATGGTATGGTCATTCTAAAATATTAAAAAGCATATCTGTAATAATAATTAGAATTACAAGCTTATGATAAAAATGTATGCTGAACCTGGCTCAACCACATATTGCGGATGCCTCAAAAAATTCTAAACCAGATCTGCTATTTTTTTAAGCCGACCGCTCGTTAGCGGAAGGCCGCTAAATACTACCTTTAGAATTTATTCGGCGGAGTTACGGGATGCAGGTTTGACTTGGGAGGACGCAAGAATACTGGTGGGTGACAGAGATACTTAGAGGCGGCTCGTGGTGTCTATATGCTCCACTTAGGTAGCGACCATGCAAGAAGAAGAAGAAGAATTGATAAAACCATTTGTGTATTTCAATACCATTTCTTAGACGTTCCAATAATTTTAAGTTACAAATTGATTCCTCAATCGATACGAACTGATTGCAAAATATGTTTGTACAAACCGAAATCATCAAATTTACGAATGTTAATAACAAGTAAAATCTATTCTTTTTTTCCTAAAACGTTAATATTTATTTTTTTCGACTGTTAATATTTTAACAGGACTGTTAATATTTGAACAGAAAAAAGAACAGTTTTTAAACCGTCGAAGACTAAAATACATTTGACTTGACATGAATAAAAATAGAATTCAAAAAACGTGAAATATTTCATTTTTTTTTCGCAAATCGTTTTCCACTATACCACAAAAGTATAAAGGATTTGTTTAGCACTTCAATATTTGAGAAGCTGTGATTGAGTATTTAATGCGACAGGAAAGATCACAATTGATTCCGAAAATCTCATCTCAACATTTTCGATGAACGAATATCCGGATACACGTGCCTGTGACTCACTACTACACAAGTAGTTAGTAAACTTCCTCTCATCTTACACTCGCATAGTATATTAGAACGGAAATGTATTGGTTATTTGACGTATTTAACTTTTTCAACTTACAAATTTATACCCTGAGATTAATTATTGACATATATTTTTGTACAATTATAATAAAAATTCATAAAGTTATATTACAAAATCAGCCATCGATATCTAGTTGAAAACTTACTTCAAAAAATTGATATGAAAACATACAGATTTAGATAATATTTTTTATATCATTACGGTAAAATATGCCAAGTAACTCGCTATTCATTTTATTATTCACTGACATGTGTATTAGCTTGAATGTGGTTTTTTTTTGTGTGGGTTGATATGCCTATAGCAGTGTTTGTAAACGAATGGTGTGTGATCTACAGAAGCTACGATTTGTTGAAATCTCTCACTAGGTTAAAAAAATGTTTTGGTATATTTTTAAAAATGCTTTCAAATTTAAATAATAAAAGTATTATTTGAAACTTTTATATAAATGGTTGAATTTTTTTTTATTTGAAACTCATTCTTCTGACGCCTAAGTGCTTTTTGGTAAAAATGAACCATTATCGCACCAAAAGCTAATTAAAAACATTCATTCTCACCGCAAATATTTTTTTGTGACTTGGATTATGCATTTAGTTTATTACCATCATTTAAATTATTTGAAACGATAAAACAAATAATCTTTTACAGTTCTTCAAATGTACAATCGTTCACAAGAGAACAAAACCCTAAGTTTCTTTCAAAATAGGTTTTTCTATGATCAAAGTATATACAACTCAATACACATTCTGATTTAAGGATGTAAACTGCAAATGACAAATAAGAATATATATTCAGCTTTTAAGTTTAAAAAAAGATTGGTAAATTTGGCGCCCAGATAAAAGGACATTTATTTCAGTTTTTCAACAGCTTATTGTGGGTGAATAACACACCAGTTTTAATCATGATGTACTTTAAAGCTGTGTCTATTTAATATTTCAACTTTGACTCAAAATCATGAAATAAACCTATTTTGTATCTCTCGTAAATCTCGTAAAAATATTTTTGTGTAGGGAATCTCTTTTCCCCTTTTAAAATTCGTTATTATTTAATGTCGTAAAAATGTTTCTACTCAACTGTGTGGTATCAATGGTATTCATCAAATTATATCCGCTCAATTATACTGATCTTTTTAAATTGGCTCCGATCGTATCATTGGAAAATCTTTTGAGGCAAGTATTCTTGTAATTGTATTATATTTGAAAGGATTCTGTTGCTTATTGTATGCCAGTGTAAACACTTAGACATTGCAGTATGTGTATTATGCGCAAAGCTTTCTTCGGAAGCTTTCTTATAAGAAATTAGGGTGCAGAAAAATATGAAACCTAATTGCATTTCTGGTCCTTTGAGACTTCCTGTCGACGGAAATTTCTCTATATTATATAAAAAAATGGACGATGCTAAGTATTGACATTTGAATAAGATACTATAGTATCATGCTTTTGTCTAACTTTACTAAAAATTAGTGATATATATCATGCTATTTACTCTCATCTATAGTTTTAGAATTAAAACTTTCCATTAATCAATCCCGTAAGAAAAACTTTAAGTATGGATAAAATATAAGTAAAACAATCCTAAATTAACATGACTTTTTTGATACATTTTTCATACATTTTTTGTCTTGGGATACATGATTATGATTTTTTGAAAATTATGCCGTCTTATGATTTTCTTAGGAAATAGATTAGTCAATATCATCTAAGTATAGTGCACATTTGTTAGTACCGTATTAACTTTTGGTTAAACTTAAATTTTATTAGGTTTTTCTAGATTTTTGTACATTTTTTGTTTTCTTGGATAGAAAGCGTTTGAGAAGTTTCGAATATACGGCATATATTTATCGGTATCGTATCCATTAAATTTATACGGTCACTTTAGCTAGTTATGTTAGAGTATTGCTTGGCTTTTCTTATGTGGGTACTTAATATAAGAACGCAATAAAACTTGCTGTCAATCCAGACGTATAAAAAATAACATAAATCGCTTAAAAGGCTTCTTCTTGGTCAGCAAATACGATAAGAAAGGAAAATAAGCTCATGTTAAGTCTTAGGAAATTCTTTCTAAAGCTTTTCCGAAGGTAAAGAAAGCTTCCGGTTGTGAGATAAAATAAGTGATTCTTGACGTTTGGTAGGCTGGAAAAAAGTCTGCGATGAAACATGAAAAGCTCTTGTCTCACGATAACTTTTTTCATGACGGATTACATATGCTCGTTTCCTGAAATACTGTTTATTTAACTTTGAATATATTACATTTGCTTTTTAATACATGATATTCTCTAAAGTCATTTTAATCAAATATAAATAATATTCTTTTTTTTCTATATTTAAATTTCTTAAAACAATCAATTGCTCAAATTTATCAAGTCGGTTGGTTACCTTCTAACTCTGAAAACAAAAAGTTTTTTTATTCTAAATTTGCTCCTCAAGTCGAATATATGGATCTGTATAGCGTAAAAGTATCTACTCTGAAAATGGAGCATATGTGAAAGAATGTCTCGACAAATTATTTTCACGACAATTGCTTAACCCAATGGGCATCAATCAGTCTTACATTTTTGGATCTAAGAATCGAACCCGCTTTGTTCTATACCAATATTAATCAAAAACTACCCAAGGCTTAAGTAACCACACACGTATTTACTGAAGTTAAAAAAATATGAAAATGAAATATAAATTTAGTATATACACATACATTTTTACATGATTGTCAAACCAAACAAAAATAATATTATTTGGACATGTTATGTGAAAAAATTATCACGCTTAACATGTGAAATCGAAAGCTTTTAAAGGTAATAAAAATCGTCTTTGTGACAATTACAATATATGGTCTAATTATCTAATAGGTCCAACAGTTGCTTGCACAAACTTAAATCGTACATAGACATTTTCACATTATTTTATTAGGATCCTATTTTTAATATCTACATTAACGTGTTGGTTCTTAAAAATGCCAAACTAAAATCGTTTGCAGGCGTCAAAACTACCGCAGCCTGTAATAAATTATTATTATAATCTTACTAATGATTTTGATGTAAAAGTTTTGTACTGGCTATTTGAAATATACAATTTTTTGTTATTATTTTTAATTCTATTTTCAACATGCCAAATAATAAAACCACCATAATATGCCATTAAAGCATGAAAATTTATAAATTGAAATCATTTATAAATATAATTGTTTTATTTACAATTATTGATAAAACATTTCTATTCGTTATTTATTTTCTTAATGCTTAGATGTCAGAAAGTTTTCACTAGTTTTCTATTTAAAACAGAAAAGAAAAAACTACAATAAAAAATTCTATGTCCGATGCCATCAAATAAGCTTATGTGAGCTGTAAGCTTTGCCTGTCGATGTTATCGATCTAGAGAACAGTCTGAAAGGAAAATTGATTTGGCTCGACGTTGAATGACGCATCCAGTGAGAATTAACGAAACATTATCCAAGGCCGGTTATGAAATCTCCTGCGCTAATGCTCACACTTTCCTAATTCGATCATTATTTTTACTTACGTTTTCACAATGTAATACTACAACTGTCACCGTTCATTATGTTCGTGTTTTTATTTGGATACACAATAAACTTCAAAAGATATTAATAACATATGAAACAATGTGAAATTGATACTTCGTGTATTAGGCATATCCAATATTCATTCACAGTCATAAGTTATTATGGTAAAATACATTACTTGTTTGTATGGCGAAACAAATAAATACCAAACAACAAATCCTCGTGGACGATAGGTAACATGCATTCTGTATTTTTGACCGCATCAAAATGAAAATTAGTTTTATTTTTCAATGTAATGTTTTCACTGTCAAAAATAATTTATTTTTTAAATTTGCATATGTTTGTTACACAAAAATCAAAAAAAATCATAATAAAAGCTAGATAGCTATTTGGGAAATTGATTTGTCAAAATATTGAGATAAATTTCTTCACCATAATCATGTGCTATTTAATTTTACTTAAAAAAATAAATTGATTAAACCAGCAAATTAATTTTATTTCGGTAAACATATCGAGTGAGTTTCATGGAAGTTGAATTTGAGATTGTTTACAGTCCAGTATACAATGTGGAAATAAAAATGAAAACATCAATCTCATTGTTTGGCAGTATAATCTTTATGTTATTCAAATATTGAGCGTATTAAAAAGTTTATTCAGACTTAAGCTTCAACCGCCTCTTTCAAAAGAAGTATTGTTACAGTCTCTACATATTGCTTCATGCATGCAAGTTTTTAAATTTAAAAAAATGTGAACTTAAGATTGAAATATTCATAAATGTAAATAACGTTCTTTTTTTGATAAGATGTATCATTTTTTTAGCAGAAATTAACCTTTTATAAGGTTTCACTTGGCTTAAATAAAATTGATCTGATTCTGAGAATTATTTATAATTTCATATAATGATTTTTATTTATCGATTGCTTCAGTTGTACTGTATGCATAATATACACATATATATACGAATGCACTTTTTTGTATATATATATAATATATATATCGAAATAATTTTAATAATATAACAAAGTTTTTTCCTATTCCCAGTTAAAATGTTTATTATTTGGCGTATTCATTATACAGGTTTGTACACCTTGTGTAATTTCCAAAATAATATTATTAATTTTATAATTGTGACAAATTAATTAAAATTTACACATCTAATATAAAATTAAGGATTTTTTATCCTCATAATGATTGAGTCAAATAATTTCAATATTCACTTGACATTTGTTTAATTAAAGGTAAATTAATAAATAAAAAGCTCTTATTATTATTATTAATTTTACAGTGAAATCATGATAGAGTTGTTTATTTTAACAACAACTTATAAATTAAATATTCAAATTTAATAAATGACTTAGCAATATTTGAACGTCACTTTCATGACTTGGCCATTTCAATTCATTCATTTCATGTCACAATTTTGTGAAAACCTTTTAGATACAAAAAACGTAATTAAAATATCATGATACCAACCTTCACCATGGCTTCTTTTAATTAGTTGAAGTGCATTTTGGTATAATTTAAAAGCGCTTAATTCTATTGAACTCAAAAGTTGTAAAACTTTTATGTAGGGTAATTTCTATTAGCTTTTATAACTTATTACGCTTACACTCATACTTTAATAATTTATAATATTATGCAATGTGTACATTTAAATGTATCCTAAAAAATGTATTTAAACTCATTGATATTGTACAAGTCTGTTTTAATAAGCTTTCATGTATTAAATAAGAAGAAAACTAGATAGCTTTTGCGGTAATTATCATTTATTCAAGACATCGGGTATTTGACAAAGAATATTTGAAATAAATCTATTTTTATGAGAACTTAATTTGTTTTACCATTGTCAATGGCCTTCAGTTGACAACGCGTATAACAAAACTTTATAAAGATAGGTTTTACGAAACTAATGAAAAAGAAATACACTTTTTTCAAATTAGAATGGTTATTTATGTCAATAGTTTCTAATCACTCACTCAACTTATATTGTGACACTCAGTCCTTCCCTAGTGATTCCTACTAAAAATAATTAGAGAAGAATGAGAACTTGAACAAATACGAAAATCAAAAAAGCTACAAATTTTGGCCAGACATAAATTATATGTATGCTTTTGAGGAAATTGAACTTTCTACTGGTTTATATGTTATATGGTTTTTTTTATACAAAAATACTCGTAGAAAATATTTTCTTTTAAATTTTGGTATAACAGTTATCTTAGTTCTTAAAAATAACTATCTTTAAAAAACCCCCTACCGATAGTACACCAATTCAATGCAAGATAACCCACTTAGAAAAAGAAAAATAATTATCAAAAACGGTATAATATTTTTACTGCCTATTTTTAAGTTAAGAATATCCTGCAATATAAAAATATTCGTCATCTTACATATTATACATGCAATATAAAGTGGCTTAGTCAAATCGACCGGAAAATTTGAAGCTTGGGCTATCCTAGATAGGACATACTACTTACTCTTTAGTAAACCCCACTTGTTTGTATTCAGGACATGCGAAGGATATTGGATTCAGACCTTTATTTTTATCAGATCAGCAATCTATCCTCCACGACTGTAAAAACATCGCAGTTTTATTTATCAGCTCAGACTCAATTATTTCCAATGCCTACAGGAAAAAATAAAATTAGTCGATTTAAGCTTTTTATCTGGAAGTTCGTATTTTCTAGTAAATCCTGTGAAAACATATTATTAGACATTATCACCTTTGATAAAATCGTTAGCTAAATTAATAAATGACATATTTATGAGATTAACGTACGTGCTTTAGAGTTGTGTACTACGTATTCAATTCTTACAGCTGCTGGATAAAAAAACGAAAATGGAAGACCAGATTTCTAATAGATTGACCAAACGATTGATCATAAATTTTGACAACGTTCAGATACATATTTTCTACCTTAGAAGCTGATGCATTTTAAAAATATGTATTTTATCTTTAATATTCATTTTTTTTTACTTAATATCAGCATAACACATTATGTATGTATACTAAATTGAGCACCTCGCAACCTGAGAAATAAAGATTTGATTTCTAAATCGGCTAGATTTTTAAAATTTTCAAAACTACAGGACTGGAATTCCATTGAGTTAAACAATTGTCTGAAAAACCAATTCTCGTTTAAAATCTACACTGACACGTCTTCACATTACGTAAAATCACATACTCTACTTTCAAATCTGATATCTTTACACTGTGTATATTCATAAGCTTCACTTTCGGAGAGGGCATCGTAAAAAAACATTCTCTTTTTTTAGTGGCAATGGTGGTTTTTTTTACAAACAAGTTTTAAGTCAACATCTTTAAAAGTCACATGGCAGAGTTTAGGGCTGATTTTTAATGATATACATATTATAATATCTGTTGCGTGGTATTGGTAAATTATGAATTTTTTGAAAAGTTAAGTTTTAAAAGAATGTTACACAAAATATGAATTATTGAGTTTTTTAAAAATACGTATTGCATTCAAAATTACTATATTGTTTTCAATAATTTAAAAACAGTTTCAATAAGTCTATACATTTGAATTTAAAAAAATAAACATATTTTTTTACAATTATCACCGACTTCTTACTTTCTAGCTCTAATATAGACAGTCGAATGAATATTATATTCACATACTTTTTTTAATATCCAAGATTCAAACAAAATTTTCAATCTAAAATGTCATTACATTTCATGCATATTGATGAACGTTTTTAAATAGTATTTTGTAATAAAATATAAATACTAATAGTTATGCACATCGTCCACCTATCCACTATAGCAAGTTATTATATTTGCTCTTAATAAGATTTGTCTTGGACATTTGATATCGAAAACTGATCTTCTTTTTGCTAAAAATGTCCGGGAGACTAAAAATAAAAAAATATTTTATAAAAAAATTATATGAAAGAAACACAAATAAATATATTTACGAATTATATGTTAATGTACTTATTTTTCACCTCAAAATGGTTTCTCCAATTAATATGTTAGTCTTAAAACACCGTCAATAAAACTAACTTCGTATTCATAACCGAAATAAGAGAAACATATATAATTTTATTTGCGTCCATTTAAAGGCATAAAATAAAACAGCATTTTTATTATTATATCTCGGCAATTGCTTTTCGATAAAAAAGATACAATTTGATGAAAATAGCAAAATTTGAATACAATGTACTTGTGCACTCTGTATTAATATATCACATACATGGTCGTTTACACAGCAAAACCATGTAATATTTAACATTATTCAGCAGAAAGAAAAAACATAAAAGAATAAAAACACAATTTGGTACTTTATGCTATTGTAATTTAAATTTTAATATATAAATAGACGATTTATAATAATAATATTAAAATAATATAGAAATTATAACAGTAAACTAAACAAACAAATTGTTTTGAATGAGTAATATTATTAAGCTTTCGTATTAGTTTTATTGCTTTTGTTTACTGATATAGAGTATTTATTTGGTTAAAGTGACATTAAAAACTCAATTCCACATATTTTTTATGATTTTTATTGGCTTTGAAGTGACAATATATGGCTCATATCCGTAGTTGTTTTCCATTACGAAAATTGTATTCAAACTTATTTTTTGGTTTTCCAATTCAAAATAGTTAACGAAATAAAGCTTCAAGCACAAAACTGATACATATCCTTGAACGTAAAATTTGAATATTATAAAAATATAGAAATTTTCATTGAGTTTAAGTGGAGTTTTTCTAGACTGATTTGAACAACTTATTAATAAAATCAATGAAATTATTACTTTCTTTTTTGATATAAGCATAAACAAAATTATTTTACTTTCAAGTAAAGTCGACGTTGTCGCTCAGAAGGTCAAACAAACTGAAATAAAATTGGCTTCCTTTTGAAATAATTTCTGAAAAATAAATATATTTTGAATTTATGTCAGTATTGTCAAGGATTTTTCGTATAATTGTGTATATTTTTTTTACTTAAAAAAAAAATCTTGTTAAAAGGTAATTTTGTTTGAGATTGAAAGTCTTTTATCAAACTTGATCAATAAATAACACATAATACAAATAATTTATTTCAAATAATCTGTCTTTATTATATGGCTTTTAATTCAAAGCTTTCAAACAATAACGAAAAAAAAACTCTTCTACACTTTTTTGTTTTCGATATATTTTAATTCGTTTGTGTTACACATTTTATTTGAATACCATAATAATTTAAAATACAGCTACATTTTAATAATATAAATAACATAAATATTTAACTTTTGAAATTTGACATTTTTTGCGATATGTAGGCATATTTTGACCCACGAATTCATTCATTTTGGATAATAAAATCAAACAATAAACAATTTATATGTAATAACTTAACAGGGGAACATAAACTGTTCCATCAAGAAATTTTGGAGATCAATAGAGCACAGC
>JAGVSQ010006801.1:0-15942 GCA_022683975.1 Rhyacophila evoluta | reverse complement strand
CCCTTGAAAGAACTATGCCACTCATTGTGTATCGGAAAAATAGTGTTTTCCGAGCTCTAGTAAACGATAAGTATTGGCTTAGCCAATGTCCGTGCTTAACGATATCGCATCAATTATTGATATTTTCCACTTGAATGAGAGTGAGTTGATTTGATACTGTTTTATAAATGTCTAAAATAGAATGTTTTATACTTCACTGACTAGGCAGGTTATTTTTATTCCTTTTTTTTTAAAATAGTTATTTTCAATTACCTCATTCTTAATGTTTTATTTTTATAAAAAAATATACTTTTTTGTTATTTATTGTATGTTGTAAAACTATCGAATTAATAATTTGTAATATTCTCACCATATTATATAGAATAGTCAATAGGATTTGTAAATTATTTAATTTATATTTGAAAGCCATTATGTAAACAAATATACTTTTATATTATTAATAAAATGTTGATTAATCTTCTTTGGCAAAAATAATAATAAGACAACTTTTTTGTCTTTCCTGAAAAAGTTTTTATTTCAGCAGTCTATCGTAAAAATTAATAAATTGTTATTTGTGGTTTTAGTTATTTTTCCTGCTTAGAATTTTCAACAAAATTTTTATGGTAACGATATTATTTAAATTCAAAACCAATAAATCACTCTTTATTAAAAACAAATATTATTATTAAACAAGTTTGACAGACATTTTAATGATTTTTTTAAAGAAATCAATTTATAATCAGTACTCACTTTTAAAATTACTTTTCTTTATTGTGCCTTTAAAAAGTGTTTCTATCAATCTAAATAACAACAGTAAATATTATCAATAATTTCTTAAGCCCGATCAGTAAGGAACTGTTTTAAATTATTTTATGTGAATAAGTAAAAATTAAAATCTTTAAGCTGAAATACATATAAAATGAAAAAGCTTTTAAAGCTCTTTTATCTATTGATAGAATATGTCAATTATAACACCACACATATGAATTTGTTGATATCACATATAAGCCAAATAACCTAAATTATTTATTGAATAACTTAGCCTCTTTACGGTCACAATATAGAGCGACCACTCAGCGACACAGTGACGGTCACTTGAGTACTACTAAACTGTGTAGTAATACATTCAAATTAGGCACTCAAAGCCGTTCAGATTTAACGGCGGTTATATTTTATATATTTCGGTGGATATCTTCGTCATGTGCACTGTGTTACGCACCATGCCTCGCGGATATATACGTCATAAGTACTAAAGAGGTTAATTATGTCATGCAATAAATATATAAATACATAAAATAAAATCCTCTTAAACTATTCTTAAGCCACAATGTATGCATTTTCGTTGTAATGTGGCACGGAAACACGATAGATCGATTTCATTTCACAAGAATTAACGATTCATAAATTTTCCTATGCTACGAATTTCCATAGAATACAATATTCTCATACATTTAATTCTAATTCACATAGATATTAATACCTTGCTTGTCTTAGCTTTGCCAAATCTGTAAGATTGATTATTTTCTGAAAAAAAAACTGATAGTTTTTACATTACAGAAATCCATATGCTTCATTTATGTAGTGAATATATTTATACCATAGATATCCATATACGAGTAGTCTCGTATTCTAGTTACGTAACGGACATGGTAAAATTTCAAAACATTATACAAAAAAAACAAACCTAACAATAAATGCATCTGCTCATTTCTGCGGTATAACAATAAAATTCTGTGTCGAAAATGTCTGAATAAAAAAATAAACAGTAAGCTTTCAATGGGGAAAAATTCTAAAAACATGCGACATGACTTTCTAAGAATTGAAAGGACTTGTTTTTATGATTGGCATGGCAAAATGGTAGCGCCACCACGTGATAAAAATGCAAATTGCATCGTTTGAATGCAGCATTACAACTGCATTGTGAGAATGCACAAATTTAAGTTTCATAAATAAGTTTTTTAATGGATATACCTTTACAATGAGAACGTAGTTTGAATATTTATAATTAACGTTTTTAAATATTAAACTTTTTCATGTTTTATACCATTTTAATATTGTATTTATAGACCACGACAGTCTGCAAAGATAAAGGTACAACAGATAAATTCATTTTCATATATTATTCATTATCAAAATTATTACAAAAAAATAGTTTCTCGATTTACAATGCCTAAAAACAAGATGGTGAAGTTAAGAATGAACGCATTTTAAAGTGTGAAAATTTTATAATATTTTGCAGTTAACGTTATAAACAAAATATTATGGATGTGCTCTAAAAATATTGTTGACATTTCTATACTATTAGGCAAGGCATTATCAACAGTGAAGAGATTAAAAAAGTAAAATATAATACTAAATACACATTACAATAAATATTCGACTTTTAAAAAAATATATGAAAAAACAAGAAAATAAAAGTTATTAATACTTTCATTTTCAGTCAAAAAAGCAATAGGGTGAACTTAAGAAAACAAAGCTTTAAATAAAATGTTATTATATATATGTTTTATTTAACATTTTAATATTCTAATCATTATATATGTATACACTAGTCTATAAGTTTTTATAGACTAGTATATTATTCTAGTTTATTTGATTATTTCAATTTGAATAATAATACAAAAAGTGTCCCGCATCGCGAAATTATTTTCCAAAATGGCATACTTATTTATTATACTTATTCGTGAGTAGGTACTTTCACAAATTTGAGGCTTTAGAGTCAACAATGTCCAACAATTTACCTTTCTCGAGAGTTTTATTTGAATAAATAGAAGCTCATCGCTTACATTTGAAAGCTTAAATAAACATTTGCCGCCCTTTTCATTAGATTTGATGGTTTTTAAATGCCGACAACGGTGTTTGTTTTTTTCAAACTTCAGCTTCTGCCAAATATGAATTTCTTTTTTTTAATGGTTTAACACATTGAAAAACTTTTTACCATCATTTTAATCCGAAATAGCTGAGACCTTATTTTATGGGAAGTACGTGTTAAGATAAATGTGTCCCACTAGGTACGGGTGACTAATTAAAATGCTATTAACTTTAAAGGATTACTTTTATAAATTTTAAAAATCTCACTTCCTAACATAGTTGAATTTTAATATATGACGGGAGTATTTCCAAAGTAAACTTATTCCACTATGCCAAAATTTAAAGGAGAATATCTTGAACAACCATTTACAATTCATAGAGGTACACCAAAGAGTAATTGTATATATTATAATATATTTTAAATAGCGTCCGTTCTAAATCTAGAACTTTATTTAGCTTTAGAGCTTAAATTTTATTTGACAAATTTTTTGTCATAAAATTTCATTATCAGCCAAAATTTCGCCTAAGTTAGCATCCATTTCTACATCTTTGAATTTAAAAAAATTCTATTCAGCTGCGAAATTTAAACTCACGACTGCATCGAAACGAGTTTTTAGTAAACAACTATTGGACTATGGTAAGATATTACTGTGTAAATCAAATAAATATTATAAAAAGATCCGTTGAATAAAGTATCTAATTGGTTATCTTATGATAAAAATACGGACTGTTGTCACGTTTGGTATGTTTACACGATGTCTTATACAGAAGTAAATATCCAAAAGTTTTAATAATTATGAACATATTTTTTTTTAATTAGATCGTGTTTGGACAATTTCAGAATTATTTCCAGATTATTATTTGTCTATAATATAAAAACAAAATAAATATATTTTAAATGAATTTTTGGAAACAACCCAAATTTTTAAGGCTCCAATGATATATTTTTAAAAATAGATATGAGATCTTTAAATTTGCTCTAGAAGAGAAGCTTTTAATATCCTTTTTAAATGACGAATTTACGGGCTCGTATAATATGAAAATATCCACTTCACGATTCTTAAAATATCTGAATTACATATCTTCCATCTGAGTTATTCTTAATATAGAAACCTTTACGTTGGCACGTTACATCAATTCTACATACTTAGTTAATTTTATCTCAAAATTACTATATTTTAAGTACAATAGATAAGCTTATGTTTGATTTTTTTTCGTTTACTTGTAGTTCAATGTATAAATGAAATACTATTTCCACTATAAGTTACAAAAAACCTACGAATCTTCGAGAGTTTATTTTATAAGATAATAGTCCATAAGTTGATAGCTTAACTTATTGCGTGTAAAACATCTATTAAATAAAAATAAACATCTAAACAAGTGTTGATTCTTTATATGACTGCGGGTTTTAAACATGCCATTTTCAGTGCCTAGTAATTCATAAACCCACGCACATTTTCATTGGTGCTTACGTATCATATCAACTTGAAATACAAACTATAGTTATCAAATAATATTGTTTTCGTCTTCTTCTATCGTGTATATTTTATAGTTAATAAAGAAACAGATGGCGAGGGTTATAGTGCTAGGGTTAGATCAAATGTTTTCTTTGGTTTATTAATTGATACTACACACGAAAAAAACATCGTAACTAAGTCCGTTACAAGCAGAAAACAAGAGTATATCTTTTCACCCCTAGTGAATATTAAAACAAAAAGTTTCTCAAAACGACGTTGTAACTATCTGTTCAGATAAATGAGACAAATACTTTTTTACTTGTTAAGTTACAACTTTTTATATTCTCTCGTATACCTGTGAGTAAATATTTTGGGTTTGTTACTATGGCAAAAGTCAATTTAAGTGGAAGACTAAAATTTTGAGAAGTACTAAGATCGATTGTGATAAAAAACTATATTTAAGTGTATTTTTCGTAAGTAATTCAACATGGGACTATTTTTAATTATTTTTTTTACACAATCCTTATCATTCATAGTTGTGTCTATTATTTTACAAAAAATAACAAGTCTTTTCTAAATACTTGAGAATAGTAAAAATAAAGTGATCTTTCAGCACTTACATGCATACTAAAATATAATATATGCCGGTCTAGTTTTAATGAGAACTAAATACCGTGTTTGTAAATGTTAATTGAAATAGCATATCTTTAGGACAACTCTACTATTTTAATTAAAACAACTATCGGTTAAGTAATATTTAGCTATTAAATTATGACTAAGTATTTATAATCATTATGAGACTGTAATTATTATTCTAATATAATTATTCGATCGTCAAAATGTAATTATTCAAACTTAACAACTCTCATGAGCAAATAAGTATTTGTGATAATTCTGCTCAATAACAACCAGAGCTAAATAAATCTGAAGAACATATTGAGAGTCAGACTTTTTTTATATAAAAATGTTATTTATTTGTGACAAGAAAATATTTAATAATGGTATTACGTCCCAAAAGCTTTCTAAATTGAAGTCTTAACGAGTGATACAAAAAACGATTTTTATTTATTTCGTAATATGCGAAAGAATGCTTATGAAGTGAGCAAATCATTTTCCTCTGTTATTTTTCTATTAATATTTGATAAGCTGGGCTTTCTTGTTGAATTTTGGGCTCGGGGCAAGACACCTCGTAAAACGTATATCTCCAGAGAGCGCAGAAGGGCGATCATAAAATAAAACGTAAAAACACAACGGCCGCGTAACATGCTGTCTTCCCCTTAAGTTTATAGCCCTAGGGTTGGGAGGATCTTATAACATTAACTCTCTGATTCAAACAGATCCAGCCTACTTATGGCTAATTGTACAAGTAAATGGCCTCTGTGTTTACTTACCTTTCTTAAAAAAATTTAAATAATCTGAATAATAACGTACAACAACCTATGCTAAAAAGCTTGGGGCTACTTTCTTTATTATACTTTTTAGTTTACAACTGAATTATTTTTTTATTTATAAATAGTTACGTATAGTTTTATTTGTAAAATAGTAACTGTAATTAAATCGATAAGAAGATATATATATAAAGGATTTAACTTAACATAAAACAATAAACATGATCAGTTATATGAGAGTTGTAGTTCGAACGTTTATTCCACTATGGATAAAGATTTTGAACAAGTATTTTTGTACAGAAAAACTATAAAAATAGTCGAAAATATTGAAAACAAAAAATAATCGTTCGAAGTATTCTCCTTTCAATTTTGGCATAATGGAACTAGTTTACTTTTGAACTTCCTTTCTCATATATTGTAAAATACAATGAAAATAGTTAGTTAACACACTTAATACATTGCTGCCAAAAATAAGGTGGCGATGATTCAACTAAAAATTAATCTGGGTTACAAGTAGTAAATTTTTCACCATCAATATTATTTTACATATTCGG
This sequence comes from Rhyacophila evoluta, assembly GCA_022683975.1. Lineage (NCBI taxonomy): Eukaryota > Metazoa > Arthropoda > Insecta > Trichoptera > Rhyacophilidae > Rhyacophila > Rhyacophila evoluta. The sequence goes on along the minus strand of JAGVSQ010006801.1, from coordinate 9,753 downwards.
TGTCTTATGCTTTAAGCACTAATATCAAATACAATTATTGTTAAGTTTAGGTTAAAGTTTCTCATCACAAATATCTGGTTATATTATGATATTTGTTGACGAGCTTAAAGCGAATAATTATAAAGATTTTCTTAGTATAATATTAAAACAAGGAATATTTTTAATTGCTTTCTTATACACAAAATATAAGCATACGTACAAAAGTCAGGTCATACCGATATTTCTTGAATTGTAATTGTTCACACAGTTAATTATACAAAAACGGCAGCAAAATAAACTCATGCGGGTAATTTATGTTTCTTTACATCATATTAGTGTTGCCAGTTTTAGTTTATTATGTTTACCCTAGAACCTGTTAAATATTTAAACGGTAAATATGAAAGAAACGAAAACAAAACCTTAGGATAACTCGAGGAAAAACCAACGTTATCCTTTTTTTTTCATATCATATTGCATTTTATTATTTATTATACACGTAACATATATTCGTAATACTAATAGATACGATTTTAAATAGGAGTCTTGATTATTATTAATGTTCAAAGAATTTAAATTCACGTTCAGTTTACTGTTTTATTACATCCATAATACGAATGCATTTCATCATTATTTTTAAAAATATCACGTATGGGTTACGTTTGAAATATGAAGTATGATTAAATAATATACTCCATTTCTGCGGTGTACAAGTATAGTCTGTGTAGATCCATAAGCTCCACTTTCAGAACGAACGCGTTAAAAATAATCGAGGTTGAGTTATTAAGAAAAAAACTGATTCTCGGATCGGCATTCCATTCAAAATGAGTGTTTCATAAAAAATCCGATATATTTTAGACTATGTTTTTTGATGATCTTTAAATGTGAATTTCCATACTGTCTACATTTCTACACATTTCGATTCAATATTTCAGTAATATATAATACTGCATCATGAAGCATTTAACTGACATATTGAATTTGTTTTGTAATTAAGCATATTAAGACCAGTAGTCAAGCGTGGCTTAAACTCCTAATGCATAATTCAGTTTCTAGTATAATACGCTAACTTATACGATATGTTCAGACGTGTAAATAATACAAAACCGTTGAAGTGAGGCTTTAAAGCTCTTCCATTGTACTGCTGCTTAAATTGAACACAATGTTTTTTTATGCATGTGCGACTAATTGGCGAATTTAATCAATAAAAGTGAATGAAACAGACGGTAGGAAGTAGCATGATAAAACGAGAATGCCTCGTATAAGATGAATGTCTAGTATGCAGTCAGATTTTAATTACGGCTACAATAAAATAACTTTAGAACAATTCTAACAGCCAATATGAAAAAATATCTTTATGTTTTTTTTCACCATATGTGCTCGGAAAGTGAATGTGAAAATGCCAACACTATAAATGGAGTATATCTGATCTCTGCATTTTCAAGACTCATTAATATCTATTTTCTCAATAGGCATCCAGTCCTGCATTTTAGGATATCTAAAAATCAATAGCTGTGAAAATCGACCCCGCAATTTCTTTCAAAACGCGCACGCTAGCCTCTTAACCTTTGACCTGAAGACCTCATACAGTAGTTAAAAAAGCCCTATAACCGTTAACTGTCACGACAATTTTTCCATGAGAAGCATCTTTTAGAGAAATTTTGAAAATTGTGATACACCTTCAGTTTTTTTTCTAGATCTTTACGCCAAAATATTTCAAAATTTTAATCAGTTCATAATAATCAAGTTTTGTGCAGCTAATTTTTCACAACTTTGAAGTTTCAATAACACGATGGATGTTATAATAATTTAATGGATACCTTGATAGAAATATATACTGAAGTAAGGAATATAAAGCTCCAGGAACGGGAAGAAGAAACAATTCAACCAACCAGTGGTAGTAGATTCTATATGAACTAGCTTAGATGAACGTTTGTAGTCCATTTTAATTATACCTTCCGGCACAGTGACATTACATAACGACATCCAAAAGTAAATATCTTCATTCTCCTGTGACTAAAACAATAATAATTGCTTTGTATGAGGTTAATAATATATCCAACGTGATGTTAGTATACTTATAGAATTGTCCGGCCGTATTCTCTTCGCTATGATTACCCCACAAAGCGGTTATATTACCGGTCCGTATCATTATTATTATTATTATTACGACTCCCCAAGCAGGTGTGTTTATTATCTTCTTCGTCACTGGACTGCGAGTATATTAAATGTCTTGAACATATAAATAGGTCAATATGTATTTATTAATATTATACAACCGGCACATGAGTTATTTTATTATTAACAACTAAAATCCATCTTTTGCTGTGTGGATAATTCCAACAATTTCATTTGTGCGTACCGTTAAGATCCTTCAACGAAGTTTGTAAAATGATAATTCAGGTCTTCACGATCTCTCAACAAATCTGTACCCCTTCTGTATTTGTTTCAAAGAAAAATAACTAACATTTAATTTTGTAAATAATCTTCTGAAGATGGATTGCATTGTTTTTATGTAGGGCAATTTGTAAGTAAATTATAAAAGGAATGAATTGAAATGGTGATTATGCAGCTGCAAGAGGTGACGCAGCACTTAATTAATTTGTATCAGATTATGTTTTCATTATTGTAACAATTACTTTAATAAAACTTAAATTTATATGGTAATATTGAGCAATGTATCATTATTACTAGACTTTAAAAGGAATTAGACTGTATTATTAATTTTATCTATATATTTACGTTTAAGAAATATATTTTCAACGAGTAACATAAACTATCCGAAGAATTTCATAAATTACACAATATCTTAATTTTCAGTTACATACTTTGTACAACCAAGACGCTGAAATAACAATTTAAATTTTATATAACAATTATTCATTCAAGTAGCCTCGGTCTAGGAAAATAATTAGTAGCTCTGTCATTAGCCTTGCTAATTGGCTCGCGACTTTAAAGTCAATTATTGTTAAGTGAATAAATTTTATTAATTATCAATATTCATCATCCTCTAATAATTAATATTATATAATAAAATAAAATTTTAATCTAAAATACGTGGTGTTTTGCTGAAACCGTTTCCACGAAATTCGAAATACGTAGATTTCTTAGAGTTTAAAAAGCTATATAAAGTTTCGAACTTTACCAACATCTAGCGCAGATAAATCAAATTGAAATGCATAGATAAAAAAACACGTAAAAAGCAATCAAAAGCTTTTCGGCATTTAAAATAAGTATATTTACTATATGACGATTATAAAGTATGATAACCATCTGAGATTTTTCATGAAAATGTATCGTATAATAATGAATTTTATATATCGACCAGTTAAAAAGAGTAAATAACAGGACAATTAAATTTTTTAACTAGCTATACATCGCTATTCACTCCCAAAATAGAGCATATCTACACAGCATGAAGATATACACTACGAAAGTAGAATGTACGGATCTCCGCAATGTGAAGACGTCTTGACAGATTATTTTTCTCGAGAATTATTTGTCATGCAATTGTTTAACCCAATGAGCATCGAAGTCCTGCATTTTTGGAATTTTAAAAATCGGACAGATTGGGAATCGAACCAAAATTTTCCGGATTATTTCCGCACGCTACCAACAACGCTAACCGGGGAGATGTTAAAATCACTGTTCACTCTCAAACTGGACTAAATGGATCTACACGGTGTGAAGATGTCCACTCCTAAAGTGGAGTATTTGGATCTCTGTAATATGAAGACGTCTTGAGAGATTACTTTCATGAGATTTGTTTATTAAACAATTGCTCCTCGGTTCCTGCATTTTTCGACAGATATGGGAATCAAACCCGCATTTTCCGGACTACTAAGCGCGAATGCTAATCTCCTTGCTACCCGAGAGACATCTAGACAGGTTCAATATGCATATACTATAAAACAGAAGTTACGTTGGTAGGTCTGTTCATCAGAGGCATTCCTCAAAAAATAGTAAGACCTTGAAATTTTCACATTTTATTTTGGTTACATTTTCTAGGCCAACTGTTTTAATTTTAACTTAAAATCTCGTTACCGCTGTCATCAACAAAATAATAATACGAACATATACAGCCAACTATCGAAATGAAACGGTATGAGTCTGCATTTAATAATATTAGTGGTGTAAATTCATTTACACGTAAATTGTCATTAGTTGTTAAATAATGTCATTTTTAATTTATTCAAAAAGCATTAAAGATTTTTTTTAGCCGTTGAGCTATTTCTGCATCTTTGGATTTTTAACAATCATACAGCTGATAAATTCAAACCCACAACTTCCGGCCAGCTAACGTGTCGGAAAGAAAGTTTACATTTATGTTATAGGTATTTATTAATACTCTCTCAATTCTCCTCAAATAATTATTTTTGAAATAAATTTTATACGAGGATGTTTTCTGCATTAATATCATAAGTTAAAATTTTAATCTAAAATAGTCGGAAAATTTTTTACCATATTTATATTTCTATTTTTATGTTTGTATGTTAACAACTGCACGTCACAAACGGTAGTTTCCAAACATTTTTTTTAGTCAAATTATATTTTTCACGTTAAACATGTGTTTTGCTCTATTTTCAAAATAAAACTAAATACAGCCCGCTTAAATGTCTGATTCTGAAAGCAGCTGTCATATAAAAGCTTGATGAAACTAAAATTTAAAATATTTTTCCAAATATAGATAATAATAATACAAAAAATAAATCCAACTTTATATTATGGTATATAACGTATGTACACTCTATATATTGGTATTTTTTATAAAAAATATAATTAATAACAAAATATTATATTATATAATAATGATTGAAATAAATAGTTTTTAAGTGAAATATTCAACAGCATGAAAATAAAGATAAAAAAGACATTTGCAAAAATAAACCAAACATGTCTTCATTTTTTCTCTGGGAATTAGAGAATTTTGAACATCTCCCCGGGTAGCGTAGTTGGTAGCTTGCGCGCCTAGCAATCCGAGAATATGGGTTCGATTCCCCATCTGCCGGATTTTAAAAATCTAAAAATGTAGTACTGGATGCTCATCGGGTTGTATAACAAACAATTCTCGAGGAAAATAATCTGTCAAGACGTTTTCACATTGCGGAGATCTGTAAACTCTACTTTCGGAGTGGATATCTTCACACTGTGTAGATCCATAAGCTCTACTTTTTATATATAACATAAATCAATATGAATTTAGTCTTTGACGATAAAAGTTTCGATATATATGCTGCGAGAACAATAGAATTTGTACATATAAAAATATGGATTCTATGTAGGTTGAAAAGCCAGGTGTATTTAATTTCTCTGAATACCATTCACTCAATTTAAAAAAAGCCATAAATACTGAAGAAGGTGTTGAATTCTATTGAACATCTCAACCAAAAGTTTGGTAAGTTCTGAAAAACAATAGACATAAAATGAAGAAATAATTACCTAGAAAATAGCAGATAACGAAGAAAAAGAAAATGTTCAATCAGTAAGTCTGCAGAATAAAAATGTTTGTTTGCCACATTTAAAAAAACACATTTTTACAATGTTTAAAAAACATTTTATGTTATCATTTCATGAAAAGCACACAAAACAAAACACAACCAAAAACGTAGTTTTATATTTTTCTTTCAGTAATCATTATTTCAATCTAACAGAGTATAACGTTTTAAAACAACTTTTATTATTTTTTCGAATTTTATTTATTATTCCTGAAAATATTTTTTCTGGTTTATTAATTTTTACCGTGAAATAATATACGTGTTAATGAAGGGAAAAATAAATTCTTGATACAAATTTTATTAGGATAAATTAAATGAATATTTCTTTTTGCAGCATTTGTTTACGTTCATGGAGGCATTAATTTCAAGTATTCACATAAAATTGGCTATTCCGCCGCCACTGGTGAGATGTTTTTCATGCTTTTAAATTCAAAACATTGCCCAAGTATTTTCGTCGAACTTCTTTCAATTTAATTTTACCTCTTCATATTTTTTTCTGATTTCTTTTGTGCTACTGTCAACAGTTTGTAATAACAATCTGACATCCTTCTGCGCAGTTATGGATCTTCCAATTTCTTTGCTGTTGAATCCAAGGTCTCTTCAGTCAGCTACGATACATCCATCATACAAGCTTTTATATTTTCAATTGAATTTACTTAACATATATTACACCAACATTTAATTATTAGTTTAAAGTATAACATGGTAAGCAGATAAAAAATATACATAGTGGAAGCTGGATATTACAACCTCGGATTACGTTATCAAACGGCTATTTTTATCACAATCAGTCAGTACCAAACCGTATCATATAAAATTACTTAAAATGATTCAATTATAATAATTTAATTTCGGCTAGTATTATCAATTTTAATAGTATGCATATACAGCAACAAACTTTGAAAAACTATGAATATGAAGATTATATTTAGGAGTTAATATATTCAACAAAACGACGGACAAAAAATCTCTTCAATATTATTATTTTTTTTTAAATTTGTTAATAAAATATATAGTTTTGAATGAAATTATGAGTAAGCTGTTTTATTTTGTAAAAAATTGTGTTCAATAATATGTCTTTAATATTTTCTGTTAAATTTCATCAGCTGGTTAATGTTATCAAACATTACAAGTTACATAGTCATATCAATAAGCGGCTTTTATTATAATTTTGTTTACAATGTCCAATTCAAAAAGGGTGAATATGCAATTTTAGAATATGAATACATGTCTTGACAAATTTTTTTGCACGAAAATCAATTGTAAACCAATTATTCAACACATTAATACGTATTCGATACATTTTATTTTAAGTATTTAACAACTAAAATAGCATGAAGATGAAACTTGGACAAATTTGTTTACTTACGCTACATATCTGACCACAAAGTCCTTGACCCAATGAGCGTGTGTTCTGCCACGTGAGTAACACGTGGAAAAAATGCTGCCTATTTGATCGTAGTGAATGTCAGATATATTATGGAAATAAATGTGAAATATCTCGTATCCAAAAAATAATTATTTCAAAAAGTCTCCAAATTGATTATATTGTTTATTAACACTTTAAATTTTAGCTAAAAACTGTTAACCAGTTTTGGTAATCAGTGAAAGGATTTTGGGATGAAATTTTTTTTATTATGAAAACCACACATATTGATGGACATAAATATTGCATATGCAATGTACTCTCGATTACCCGATTACAGTTTATCCATGTTAAATATTGAAATATTGCTAATAATTGAATTGGATTGTAGAATTTCTTACTATAAAAAAACAACTTCATTTTCCTTAAATTCGTGTTTGCAAAAGTATGTAAATTGTAAATTTACTACGGATAAGAAAACTTCATAGTTAAGGAATTTGTACAATAGATAGGACAAGACCTTAAAATGAGATGTCATAAATTTTGGAAGGAAGTAAGTTTTTTAGATAACACGAAACCTAAGTGTTAAATCAGAACAATTTGAATTGGCTAGACCACAACTGGCCACGGCTGTTGACAAACAATATTTCTTCGGTAATGATAGTAAATAAACTATCCATATTTCATATATTGTATATATCATAGTTCGGATTATCTGTGTTATTCGATTATCTAGCCACCCAGCATTAGCATCGAGAGTACATACAGTTTTCTATAATATTTTGATGTGCCTTTTATTTTTAAGAATATTTTATATAAATACTTAACCAACTGCATTTAATTTTGGACATGCACCGTCGCATACTTTCTCGTGCTAAGTAAAAACAAATTATGTATCTACATTATACAATAGTATTTAAGCTTTGTGATTTTACTTGATAGTAATAACTGACAAACCGTTTGTCCACTGAAATCTTTCATATTTTCATAAAGCGTGCACATTTTGTATACATGCTACAGTATTGTGAGCACCATTTCCCAGAAACATTTCAAACGTGATGGAAAATCACGTTCCAGCCATGTTCAGGCTTTCGCGGTTTAAAATTATTTTACAAAAAATACAGTTTTATAAAATTTAATACGATTTTTTAAATATTTTCATTCGATTTTTTATACTTTCATATATATTCTATACTTTTCAAATATTGTAAATATCGATATTAGATAAATAAAAATTAAATAGTCTTAATTGTCTCCCAGGCAAGAAGTTAGCGTGTAGGTCTTTCATCCACGCAATTCGAGTTTGATTTCCAAATCAGCTTGATTTTTAAAAATCATAAAATGCAGGGCTATATGCCCTTTAGTTTGACTAATGGTCTGACAACTTTTATTTTGGAAATAAATCTCTGAAAAGACATTTTCAGAAAATGGCGATCGATATATTCTTCATATTTTGTAGATCCATATGCTCCACTTTCGGAGCATGGTATAAAAAAAATGTATTCAAGATATCGTCGTTGATTAAATTAACAGTTTTTCCAAAATTTACTTTTTGCTAAAATTAACTAATTAATTGAATATGCATATTTTAATATAAAAATTTATTGCAATATATGGCAAATAACAAGATAAAATAATTCGAAGAATCGTTAAATTGCCTGATACACGAAATAACCTTTTAACGTGATTATCTCCGCAAACTGTTTTTGCGTGTTAATGACTTTTCCTTAACAGCGACGATATATCTAATGTATATATAATCTACGCCTAATCTATATCTCATATATAACTAATTTTTTGAAATTTAAAAAAATTAAGTGAAAAATATGAAATAAATAACTATCATAAATACTCAAATAAACAAAAATTTCTAGGTATAATATAATTTATAGCGATTGCATAATTATTGGCAATTTCATTTTTCAGCATAGCGTGACTCATTTCGTATTTTCCCAGCATGAATTTTCTCACAATTATCATTATTACAAAACGAGCCGCCAAACATGAATAAATCGAAACGGTAGACGAGAACTTTCTGCTTCGAAGCTTTTTTTAGTTCTGTTTTACATATGTCCGAAAGACATGCGATGTGAGAAATCATGTAACGTATATCGATCTAAGCGCTTTTCAAATAAAGTTCTGATATAATTTCTTGAAAGCATAAATATTAATTGCTTCTTTATAAATATTTCAGATTTAGGGGAATTATTTTGGGGAATATTTATATTTTTCAATGACGGCTTAACAATTCATAAATTTAAATATTGAACAAAAATTAAATAAATAAATTAATAAATAAAATAAGCAATGGTAAAATCAACATTCCAAAAAAATACCGCTTATATTTTTGCTTCACGAAAATACTGTATTGAAAAAACATGTGGAGAGATATGTCTCTCTCTAAACAAATTATTCGGCCTCTCACTTTCTATTTCGTGAATATGTTATTGTAAATATTACCCAAAGTAACACGACAGCACCCAAATAAACATTAAAATGAACAATATAAAATTTCAATTCTGTCTGCTATTTATTTAGTTATCCGTAATGTGTTTCAGGTAACAATTATTGATTATTGGAATATATACAATAAAATTAAGAATTAAAGTAAAAAAATAAATGTGTTATAGCATAGATTAATACAATAAGTTTAATATTGCTTATATATGCAATACATACATATTCTGAAGATAACATTGTTCATACATAATCTAAAAGAAAAAAAATGAAAGAAATTTGGGGAAAAAACCGGATTTTTTTTATTACACAAACACTAACCGGTTAATAACTTAAGAGATATATATAATTCATGAAAAAATGACACCTTTGTAATAAAAAGATATAATTAAGTATACATACTATTATATATACCATGTTCGCTCCCAACGTGGAGCATATGGATCTACACATTGTGAA